>JAQFZX010001491.1:0-28967 GCA_034682405.1 Hydroisotoma schaefferi | reverse complement strand
TATTGGGAATTTGAATAAGCAAAGTTAAAGCTGTTTGATAAAGAAAGCAAAAGTTTTATGGGCATCTGATGGATTTAATAATTTATAAACAAAATAAAATTCCAAAGTTCTAACTAGAAAGTTCAAAGTTAAAAAAACAAATAGTTTATCGATCATTGGATAACTTTTTCAAAGTAAAGAATCCTTACAAAAATAGAAGTGATTATTCTGTCTTCCATATTCTTAGCTTCAGGCTTTGGCTTTTATAAATTTAATTTCCTGCTTTCTCCCGTCTTTGTTAGAAGTAATTCGTGTGAATTCAATCATCCTAATCTACATAATAAACTTTATTGTAAACTATTAAACATAATCTTTATTTGCTGAGATTATATTGAACAAATCTGACAAAGTATTAATATAATTTCAGTAAGACTATAGAAGAAAAGGTTCCCGTTTAACCTTTTACTAAATGACAGCAATGGTGACCTATTCGAAGAACAAAATACATTACGTTGAAGTAATAAACACTTAGGAACACCCTCTTAAAAAAAGGAAACCATTCATTCAATAGCTTCCAAAGTACTTAATTAATTAGGATTGAAGTTGTTTCTGCTCCTACTTTAAAATTAGACCTGATCGTTTCTTTCTTGACTAAAAATATACAACTGGAGAGTTGTTTTTCCATCAACCGTTCAATTTCCCATTACTCTCACACAACCAACAACTTTCTTTATCCTCGTTTGATGCTTGTAGAACTTTCTTTATCACTTACTTGTACTTGTAGCATCATTTATTCGAAAGTTGTCGTGCAGACAGACGGACAGACACGGAAACTCCTATAGCCCTAGAACGGGCTAAAAAAACTGGGAGTTACGGCCCACTCTTTCTGTAGATTAACTTTTAATTTACCAAATACCAAACAGCAGCATTCCACTTTGACTAGGACTACGTCCACCAAAAAATATAAGGGATTACGTTACTTTCTCTAACAGTTTTATATCTGCATGAATACGCTCTACTTCAATCTAGAATTAAACATTTTCGGAAATCCCATGAACCATTCAAAGTAACGAGAGTGGTAAACCAATTTTTCTCCTACCGTATTTCCTAATTCAATCCCTACAAATTTCCAAATTTTTCACCCTTGTCTTGTAATTAATTATCCTGATCAAATTATAGTTTTTTTAAACTCAGGGGTTAATTTTGAGAAAAACGGATGCACATGCAATGTAGAAGTGTTCATCGAAAGGGTAGTATATTATTTTTTGGATGCTTGCTACTGCTACTCTGTAGGGTCCACCTACCTTATCTTTTCTCTGTTTTATACCAAATACAAGAGTCTAGTTGGTAAAATAATAGAGTTTTATAGTTAATTTACCGTATTGTTATCGCAATCTATTGAAAGTTAAAATAAAAAGTTAAAGTGAGCAAAAAGAAGCTCTGGATATTTTTACAGCATTTCTAAGGCAAGTATTGGCAGAGAGATTTATACGGGAAGAGTTAGATCTATAAAGATGGAAGTAGAAAGAGGTCTGAATAAATTTCCCATTATCAGACCTTTCTCCTGACCATAACCAGAACTACAGAAGCTCAAGAAAACCCACTTAAAACTGGTCCATTTCATAGGACTAAAGTGGACATTGCTTTCGTGACAGTTTGTACCCCGATTTAAAATTCAGTGGAGAAACACTTCAAAAAACTAAAAATGCTATTTGAAATAGCAACTAATATTTATTTATTGGCCATCCGGTCCTAACCTCACGTATGAAATGCTAAGTACCATCCGTCATTTAATGAACATGAAAATACTACAGCGTAGATCTTCCATGTCAGCTTTGCAGTAGAAATCCCAAATTATCACTGGCTATCATTCAATTCCTGATTAATCATTATGATTAGTGTACCACCCATCTTGATCAATTGCTATCATCATCGTTATGATTTCCACATATATGCTGACAACACGTCAACATTAACATGGTTATATCACTAGCGACAGAACACGTTTACCGTTTGTAAAATTCATCTTTCCAGTTTAAGTAAAAGCTGGGTTCTTTATTCCAACCTTTCTTCCTCTAATCCAGATTAATAAACTTCTCATAATCCCGTTAAGCATTATTTATGATTTTTCAAGGTATTAACTGTCCTATCACCTAGCTTCGCAGTGCAAACTCAAAAATACATCTCTGATGAAGTAAACCATGGTCCAAATAATAGCAAATGCTAATCAAATGACTTTATGATCGTCATGCTGCAGTCTTCTTGGTCTTATCCAGCTTTACAACAGCACGAATTCAGCATAAACCCATTGTAAGGTTGAAATCCGTTGTAAACTAAAACCTGCATTTTTCGTACGTCGCTTGCGTGTGTAGCTTTCCCTTTTTTCCGGTATTTTTATTCCGCATTGTCAATAAAAAGCTACACAGTGTGCAGACTTCAACACTCTCACGATAGACGATCCTTTAAATTCCATGGATTTTTTCTTATCCAACCACAAGAAAAGCTTTGCGTGCTCTGATCGCGATTTTACGACTTAGGAAACCTAAACTTAAGCGGTTACATCAATTCTTATAGCTAAATCTATCTCTGATTCACTAAACTATAGATTAGCCTGGCCTAGTTTAACCAATATCTATTGGTGAAATAAATTTATAAAATACATTCAACCACCGATTTAGCTTAGCATAGCATGCCACCAAGAGAGCAGAGTAGGCAAGGTACAAGATTTATGAACAAAAAATCCAGTAGACTCGACATTTTATTTATTTTTTGCTCTGAACAAAAGGACAGTTATCATTACCAAGGACAAGTCGAGTGGAGCATCGGATCGAACGAAAATATCCTGGGAATATTGACTATGACAGGATTTACTATGCAAATCCATGTTTCTGGATGAGAAAGAAGAGGGTAAGTAGTGGTTTTGAGGGAAAGTTAAGTTAGCTAGACTCTATCTAATTCAAGAGCAGTCAGACTTAACCAAAACCAATTGTGATAGGAAATCAGATGATTTATGCGCGTTTTTAGGCAGAACAATAAGAATCCCATCAAGTATTCGTCAAATATTATGGGAAAGTTCATCGTGATAAAATCGCTATAAAAAAAGCATTCCTAAATTTATAATTGATAGAAACCAGAAGCGAGGGATAGTTGTAATCACAGCTTAAAATAACTGTAGAACTTGTCACCAGCCTAAATAATGATGAGTACCCCTGTAGATGGATGGAATAAGGCCATCCAAAACTACAAGTTAGAAACACCAACGTTTGCTACATCTGCATCTCCTGAACTTTACTCGAGAATCATAAATTCCTCTCAACAACCTGAACAAACTACCGAAACATTTATTCTAAAGGTCACCTAAAGTATATTATTAAAGCATATATTTTACTTTTACTTTACTTTCCCTTAAGAAATACTTACAGCCTACTCCCTCCCTTACAATAGTAGGCATCAAGACCTGTCTTTTTCCTAGACAGTTGGATCATTGGAAAGTCTGGAGATTTCCTTTTTATGCATTTTATGTGACAGTTCTACTCAAAAAGATCAACTCAACTGGAACACAGACTAAGTTGCGTTTATTGCCAAAGTAAAGATAAACTACAGCTACAAAAGCACGTTGGATTGAAGGCTACAAAATGAATGGAAAATGTTTCTATTTCTGTTTCATAAATAAAAGGGATTCTCTTATGCACTTAGAATTCACTTGAGCAGGATAAAAGAAGCTTCTACAACTTAATTTCCTATTTTTTTATGGAGTGGGATGAACGTTTCTTGTCCTTATTGTAAGTATTACAAAGTTTCATCTAAGAGACGACTGACAATTCAATTTATTTATCAAACAGTTTGGCATATATGCTTCGGGAATACTTTGTAGTTTGAAAATTCTCAGCAACGGAACCTAGATCATTAATCTGTCTTCTGCATTCTTACTTAATTCGTGTGCATTCAGTAAAACTAATTTCCCACTGTCTTCCGTTGTTATTTTAAGAATTTTATACGCTAAAACTTGTTGAGCTTATCAAAGTTGTACGGTTAAGTGCGTCATATGCTTATGCACGATGATTTAGAGTAACCCTTATAACAAAAGGGTACAAAGAGTGGGTGGGTAGCTTTCTGCCGTTTTTAAAACTGTCAAAAACATTAAATTATATATTATTCAAGCATAAAAACTAGTAATTTCTCTTCCTTCTGGCTCTGTAGTTTTTCCCAAGTTTAAAAAACACTTTATACATTATATTTCCAGAAGGATAAATGCCTAAGAAGCGTTTCATATGAATAGGATCGCATCGTTTACCGGAGTAACCGGAACATTATTCAGTTTATCATTAATTTAACATGCTTTTCCGGCGGCAGAAGGTTCATTAAAATCTTTATTTAGGCAAAGAATAGTATTTTATTTTCAATACACCATTAAAATGAAGGATACCTCGGCTAGCACTCGTCAACTAGTAATGATTCTATTAATTAGACCGAAACTAGCATGCCAAACCTCATTATTGTAGTGTTTTTCTGGTTATAGGTCTCAGTATGAATGGAAAAGTTTATGTGAACTTGTCAACTAAATATGGTTTCTCTACACTTTTCAACAAACCAACTAAAACGTCATGACTCATGATCGGAAAAGCAGGATTACTTTCCAAGTCACAAAGAAAGTTTATTCCGAAAAATCCTACAGTTCTTTCTAGATTTTTCAAAGGCTTTCATCCCATTGAAGCCAATGCCAAATGGAATTTACTAATACCAAAATAAAACAACCATTAGTTGAACTTTTACTTAATGATGATAATGTTGTCTTGCCAGTCTAGTCTTACAGAAAAACCACACCCCGACCATTATTCTACTCAAAAGGGCATGAATTTATACATACAGAGATAATAAATCAGAAGCCTTTTAGCCATGAAGAGTTCAAGTTCCGAACGTTCATCAGTTCTAGCCTTCTAACTTCTGTCCTTCAGTCTTACGATTTTTGTACGTGAATTAACGAGGTTTAACCTGACCTTGCTTGCCTCCCGAAACTTCTGTGAGATGTAACCTAACCCGGCTTTACATTAGTAACGAAATAAATAATAAATAAATTACCTAAAACATTTAAGTACTCTCTCTCTTCGTGTATAATAACCTCAACATCCTCATCAGAAACAGCACGTTGCATAGTCTTATTCAGTCAGGGCTTCTGTGTGGCTTGGCCAAGGAGTTGGATTGGTTTATTTACTATATTTTATGATCACAATGATCCCGATCATTATTTTAAAATACAAAACTCCTTAAATATATTACATCGATCGCATAGATTGTCAGCGCTTGACCTTCATCTCATATTTTTATTCATTCCCGATAGCATTAAGTTCACATTGTTGGTGATCTGATCGATGATTTCATTGGAAGCGTTGGAAAGACACAGCTCCTGACATCGAAACATTCATAATAGCTCCAACGTTCCCTTCCGAATAGTTAGGAGCCGAGAATACGGTCACTAACTGTTTATTAAAAGCCCAGAGGAAGCCCTCAGGAACGCACTCATGAGCTCGAGCTACCATATTTAGCTGATTGTTTTTAAGAAAAGTTTCCAATGCATCCCTCCCGTAGAGATATCCGAGGCCTGTGTAATATAATTCCAAATAAATTACATAGCAGAATACATTTTTAACTCGTGATTTAGGAAATTAAAAACGGTATAAAGTACCTCGATGTCTTGTATTCGTCTCTGGGTGATCCATCTTCTCATATCCGACGATTTCTTCATCCGGGTCTACACACATACGAACAAAAGTTAGTCTCAAATTAACTAATTCCTAAAAAGCACCTTGTAGTGTAGCACACAATAAAATAAAAACTCAAAAGCGTGGCTCTTTACCTGACCACAAAACATCAGTGATCCAAGTATCCCTTGGAACGGTCATCGGACGCTCCATGTTTCTAATCTGGTTTAAACTATTAAGTCTCGGACTAAGTCCCCCGTGGCAGCAGAATATCTTTTTACCCACAACAGCCGCAATCGGGATGTGATCAAACGTCCGATTTATTTGGTCATAAACTACCCGAAATTTTCTATTTTTGAACCTGCGATTGATCTCGTTATAAAATCCGTAGACTCTATTGACAGGCTTGCTTTCATGGTTTCCCCTGACCATGTAAAACGAATTGGGGTAGACCACTTTCAGGGATAGGAGCAAGCAAATGGTTTCTAACGAATTATTTCCTCGATCAACCTAGAATTTTATGAAGGATGGCGTTTGAAGGACAGGATTATGTGTATTGGAGTAATAAAAGCATTAAGGAGGTTATGTTAAAGGTTCTACATAATCTCCTAAGAAGAGGTAACGGGTTTTTGGTGGATATCCTCCATGATCGAATAAATTAAGGAGATCAAAGTATTGCCCGTGTATGTCTCCGCAAATCTTGATGGGAGATGGGACTTCAAGGAGAGACGGTTGGTCCAAGAACGTGTCCTGGGCGAGGTAACAAAGGGCCTCGATTTCCCTCTCGTCAATCGGAATAGACCTTTGACGAGGATTTTCCCTAACCTTTAACAGATTGTTTAACAGATTTTCAACTATCGCTAGTCTCGCCACTAAAAAATCATGTTAAAAATCAAGATAATAACATTTGAAGTTCGGATTCTGAAGCTTAAAAAAGCTAAAGATAACGACATTTTATAGTTATACCCACTCTTTCATCCAGAACTTCTAGTATGACACACTTGAGGGGTTTTTTAAAAGTGGATTAATTCCCAAGGTGCATATCAAAGGTATTTTTAACGAGTCCCTGTCCCTATCCTGTTTTTACTTGTGAATCAATAATCTTGTGCAACTCCAAATTTGATGTCGGTTGTTATTTGGCAAAAGGCCGTTTTTTGTAACTATGGAAAATATATTACCTATCGCTATCACGTCTCTATGACGTACATGCGTTGGGTTGGAATGACATTTTTCTAGCGTCTTTATCCTTGGAATACAAATATAACGTCTGCATTAAGGTAGAGAAACTAATAATGATGACACGTTAATTATGACATGTATGGTACCCAAAAAATATATTATTTAGACTACAGCCGTACATCTCTATGTTAGTTACTTTAATTGAAAGCATAAATGAAAAAGTGCATGGTACAAAATGCCAGTCGCAGTGACAGTCTGTACCAGCCAGATTACTAATACTAGACATAAGCAAGATTACTACAGAATCTAGGAAGAAGAGGTGGACAAAATCCTATCCTTCTACTGAGGACGCATCGGGAAGTCTACAATCGCATAAGCTACCTGGTGAAAGTGAAAAAAAAATGATTTGATGATTATGTTTTATGTATTTTGTCGTCAGGCTAGTTTGAGATTGAATTCTTTACAATCTGCTTACAAAATCTAAGAAATACAGACACAAGTAAAACAATGGAAGAAACAATGGAAGAAAAAAGCACGACACGAAGTTCCAGAAAGAAGCATTGTTATATGAATAATTCATTACAGAACCAGATTACTTGAAGAAGCTGGTGGGAAGAATGGGGGGATTTGGGGGTGTTCATCTGTCAAAAGATGAGGAAAGAACTTTCTCCACTTCAACGGTTCCTTGGTCTGACGAGATGGCTGGTTTTTGTTGTAGATTCTGATTCTGATTAGAGTTTTATATAATTCTGATAGAAATGCTTTTTAACTTTCTCTTTTGTCTCCATGAACTTTCAACAAGGAGTTTACATGCTTCTCTTGAACTATAATTTACAATTCTCTGGGTTTGATTTCAATGGTATTTTCCTTCAGAAAACTTCAAAAGCTGCATGAAAGTGATGAAGTAGTTTTAAGGAAATTAAATTAGGGAGAGATCGATTTTTTTTAAAAAATATCGACCACCTTTAGTGTTGAATATCCCGTTGATTACTAGACGCAATACATATTTAGGGAGATGTGTATTTTTAAATGGAAGATTCTGAACTAAATGAGGCTTTGCTTAACGGCTAACAAGGATGGACACATCAGATTAGATTATATTATACCAATAAAAAGGCATTTTTAATAATGCAGTACATTTTTTCAAAGCAAAGCAAACAGGGACTGTACCTAAAATACAAAATCTTTAAAATCTATAATCTTATATTGCTTCTATTTGTATTTGCGTTACACAAGAGCATCGAATAAAAGTGTAAGATTACACAAAATTGGACCTACAGTATTCTAATTCTTTGACACATTCTCAGATTGCCGGAAGTTGAAAGGCTTTTTCTTTTTCCTAATATTGTCTGAGCTTTTAATACCCGACCAAGCAAAGGCAGTCTTTTGCAGATGTTTATAAATAAAGTTGATTAAAAATCGACCGGGTTGGGTTTGATAATAAAAATACCTATGAACGGTTTTTATTGATGTAAAATGAAACTTTGGCGTGCATACAGTTCCATAATGTTTCCATCATAGCTTCAACTAAGTTAACTCACATGCTTTGCATGTCCTTTGGAATTAATTGGGAAAGTTGTAAATAATATTATACCGAACTTGTATCAAAGGTTGCATGTTCTACAGGTTTTAATTAATCCGTGACTGTTAAACTATATTTTTAATACTCCTGGCCATGAAAAGTTTCATGTTTTAAGATATTAGAATTCTGGAAATATATTTTGTAAATTAAACTATCAGAGCAAACTTTTTATGCTACAAACAAAGTCAGAATAAAAACAAATACTTTAATAATTTTTTATGCCTGGCAATACAAAGGTTAACAGCAGAATCCAGTTAATATAATGCCATAAAAACATGCTATTACGTAATGCTTGCTTTTTAGCTTATTAAAACACACGTTGTATTTTAGCTGTCTTCATTTAATCTTTAGTAGCAAACACTTTAGTAGCCATTGGGTGGGTTTACATTTTAATCAAGGAAGCTCTCCTTATTATAAAAGTAAAACGGTGCATAAAATATAGAGAAAGTTCAATGTAATCTTAGGATTGATTACTCTTTAAATAGCTCAAGGCATGTAAAAAGATTGAGCTCTATCAAAAATACAGGAAATGAACGCTTACTAAGCAAGCTAGAGAGGACATTAATTTAAAAGTAAAGAAAGTAAGGGAATAAATAGATGATGATGATGATTAATTCGATATTTTCTAACTGGTCGTACAAAATTGGGTAACAAGAACTAAGAAGTAAGCATCAGATTAAATCATTGAAGTACTGCTACTTTGTGACTCTCTATGTCATCAACGTACAATCGTACCTGTTAAATATTCATTGTGTAGCGTTGAAGAAATTCACAAGAATTAAACAGTTTCTTCCATAATGCTGCTAAGTACAATCTTCTAACGCTGTAAATAACTGAATTCTAACCAGACCAAACGAAAGAGAGACATTCAGCCTAAAAATTAAGGTTCCAAATTGGTTAGTTAGCATCAGAAGCTACAAACTGCTTTAACTTTCCAAATGAAAGTCAAACTTTATGATTCTACAATTTCCGTACATTTTACTTTCTCTCCGTACTTTCCAAAATATCCGTCCTTATTTTAACCAGAAATATTCAAGTTCAATGAGTCGGATTATTATCCCATAAATCAAACCACAAACGCCAAAGTTCCTAATGCTTCAACCGTAAACTATGTCCCCAATCTTGTTGAATTCTTCCCATAAACTACAACGGAAGTAGAGAAAGCTCAAGCCGAAAACATGGACACTGATTTATTTGTATAGAAACCATAAATCTTCAAACCATAACCGTCATACATCTCGAACCAAACTATTCGAAATAAATTCCAAATTGAATAATGATCAATCGGCAAATAGTTTATTTCATCAAGCAAGCAAGCATTCACTAATACATAGTTAATAAATGCTGTATAAAAGCTTATTTCATTTCGCCAAACGTAGGTTCCTCTTTGGAATAAATATTTATCACAAGTAAAATTCATGGCACTACATTTGTTCGTTATAGTTCAACCGGATCGGTAACCACTCCCCGGTATTCTCATCCTTTCTGTAGTATCTTGGGCGATTGTCTGAGAACACTGTTATTTCTGGAAACGGATGCGTCTGGATGTAGCGAAGAGTTGACTTGATCTAAAGTTAAGAATACAAATTATTCAAAATCTATTCAATCTTTTACAAAATATATTTCCTACTTAATTCTAACTGAGATAGTCTTACATCATGGACCACATGCGGAGCCTCTACTTCCGGCGAAGTGGTTAAATTCTGTAGGATAAATTCATCTGACTCTCGTAGCATAATATCTATCGACCGAATAGGTTCGTAGTGAAAAGGACCGATTCTCATCAGTCCTAAGGAGAAGTCGTATATTTCTAGCAGCTAGACATTTTAATGATAATAAAAGAATTTATAAACAGAATAGCTAATGCTTTAGTAATTTATATAAAATAGTTACATTATTCGTTCCAGAGAAGATCCTAGTTCCCCGTAGCGCAAGGTCAGGTCCTTTGTCTAGAAACGTTGCTGGGAAGATATCACCCGACTTTGTGTCAACTCCTGTCGAAATAAAATACACAAATCTTAGCAAGAATCACCGAATAAAACCTCGATACTTATGCAATGTAGATATGTAATCTGTGTCCCACTTACCAATTCCATAGACAATTGGCCAGGGCAAATCATTCCTCATGATTGTATTAAGTTCTCCAACACAAGCGGTCATAAGTTCAATCTCTATTGGTTGCTTTATACAATAGTCTGTTAAAAAATTTCAAGTTATCATCTTGGTATCTATCTAGCTTACCTTAAAAATGTAGCAAGTACCGTATTTCCGGTTTTAATTCCCCGTTTAAGGGTTTTCCTCTACTTTACACGTTAAATCTACTTTGCCATACTAAATTAGCCTGGCTGTACAACTTTTATCAAGTTCTTTGGAAGTTAAACCCGGAAATAAGCTAATTAAAGTACTACAAGGCTTACGTAGTAAAGAGTAAATGACATCCTCGGAGTATCTCCTTGCGTCTGCAAATGATCCGAAGATGTGCATTTGCAACGGGGTCGAGTCAAAATAACCCAAGGAACAGTCTTGCAGTCTGGAAATTTACATACATTTATTCAATCTGTAGCGTTAAACATTCAAAACACAGATACTTCGGCTACTTATTTATTCTGTATTAAAATAGATTCCATCTCTAAAGTAGAATAAAATCTAAGTTTTTGCTCGATTAAAATTAAAACCCAACCTGTTGATCACTGACGAGATTCCATCAACACAGCAGGATTCCATATGAGCTAAGGCTACTGCTCCTGAAACTGTATAAAATCCAGACAAAATTGTTTAAAAAAGACAAAAAACACTCTCGTACTAAGTCTCAATGCTTTAAAACCACCAAACATTTCGTGGATACTAAAAAAATTATTAGTAATGCATCAATCTCTCTTGATTAAACCCTAAAAAAATCCAAGGTCCGGTTCTTGTCTAAGGGAATAAGGGAAACCACAGATTTAGATTATAGTACGAAGACCTACAACATTATGACGAGCTTTAGGCCTAACCCTCAGTCTATGGCCTAAATTAACCAGATTTTTAAGGATTTTTTCCCAATCTAACCTTCCTCAATCAAATGCTGAAGTGATTAAATAAAAGTGTGACAGTTAGGTTAGGGTTATTTCAAACAATTTCAAACTCCATTTCAAAAATCTCTAAAAAAAATAAATAACTGCATTCCCCTTCCCAGAACTTAAACCGGACCTCGGACCTCAAGTCGACCTACCCGGATGACGGAGGACTAAAGCGAGACAAGTTGTACAATCCTGTGTCCCAAGCAGTTGGACTGTTTCTGCAAATCAAGGATAATTTATCATGAGATATCCTTTCAAATTAAAGGGAAATGTTGATCTGATAATATTCTTCCGAGATTTCTGTAAATAATCTCAGAAAAGGTCATCTTACTATCATTAGGATTGACGACGGCGAATTCCCTCTGAGCGACATAGATAAGCCCTTGAGGTCCCAGTTGTTTTGGCAAGGTTGAAGCGAACTGAGATGCAGACTCCTTTAGCACCGGAGCAAGCTCGAACAGCGTTCGGGAAGAGTCTGGTGGCTCATTCAGCGTCACTCCCGATACGATAAGAACCATCTTAAACCTGGAAAAATATTATTCCCGTTATTACCTGAATTTTTTTAAAGGATTTATCAAATCAGTAAAATCACATATCAAAATCCCAACATTGCTACAGACATAATCTATCTTATGCAGGGTTTCTACTCGCTAATTTTGTACCTTTAGGCGTAACCAAGGTCTAAAGTTTATTCCTAAATTCTAATCCAACAAATTCACGAATCTACAACATGTTTCAGAGATTTGGTCTGATGAAAAAAATGTAACCGGCTACAATGCTATAAGTAATCAAATAAGTCATCAGTGGTAAATGTAATTAATGTACCTAATATGATTAATTTAAAACAAAATTATACTATCATAATTTTATAAAATACTAAAAGACATTAAAGCATTTAGATAAAAATCCCTTACTTCGTATTTCAAGCGTACAACTCAACTGAAAGGGGTTAACTTAATGTACTTTAGTGGTATAATTTCTGACAAATAATAACTACAAGTTACAACAACGATCCAGAACAAGATGATAAGGAAATGGAATAAATTCTTGAGGGAAACAAAGGACCAAGACACATATGCATTAAATCCTGACATGGAACATCTCTCTCTAAAACTCATGCACATGCTAGATAGCCAGGCCAGGATCGCCTTTAATGCAAATCCCCTTGTCCTAATTAACTTATACTTTCTGGATTAAAAATATCCAGTAAAATTATCTTAAATTTCATATCCTGGAATTACAGCCCTTTCGAATTCGAAGCTACATTTAATGTTAAAATTAACTCGTAAAAATTCCTAAAATTTAACAGGAATTTAAATGGGTTCTAGACCTCAAAAAATAACTCACTAAGCTTCTCTACCAGATTTAAAAAATCTTCCAGTCGCCCACCAACCAGCACTCTTTAAGCAAGATTGACGATAACCTTTCAAGATAACCCTGCTTTACTTGCAATATGTATGAAATAATCAACCACAACTCTCGCTCGAACTATAACCAGTTTTAAGAGATCAATTTTGAAGGTTTAACTGTTTACGGTCTGAATCATGAATCCAGACTGAAACCAAGTTCGGTAGAAATCCTAAATTATATTGTGGATGAAATGAAAGGAAACCAACAAGAAAAGTGCTTAAGATTTCATTATACATAATACAATCTATATCATATCATTATGATGAAATGATGGACAAAGTGGGGGGAATAACTATGCCGAGATAAGAAACAGCGATAAGAGTTTACAAAACACGGAGAGAGAAAGACATCAAATCATATCGTGTCGTAATCCAACAAAATAAGCAGTAGTTACTGAGTGACTGACTCCTTTTTCTATTCGAGAAAAAGGGTTGAGATTACAGATTAAAGAGAAGAAGAGAGTAGCGTATTTTACAGGTTTAAAGTCCCCTGGGGTACTATTATTCGTTCGAAGTTAAAATATAGAACTCCTTTAAGAAAAGATTTCTGGGTATTAAACCCAGATATACAGTTGACAGTACAGAATACCACCTTTACAGGTTTAATTTCCCTGGGAAAGTATTATATTAAACCAAAGTTGAGAAACTAGAGGTAGATAAGGTGCATTTTAATTTTAATACTAGGGGCGATTATTATTATGATGTGGAAGACAGAACATTAAAACCATAAATACGGCACCTTCATAGCAAAGAAGTCAAAAGTACTAAAACTGAAACTAAAGTGGATAACTTTTGGTAAAAAAAGAGTTAAAGATTGTCGAGAATAAGATTAAGATTGTGCTCATGCAGCCTGTGTCCGTGTGTTTGGCTGGTGAATCTATCCCAATAAACCAACCAACCTATACGGCTTGTGGCTTTAGTTTTGTATCTAAAATAATAAGTTTTAGAGTGTGTAACATAACATTATTATTGGATAATGGACCCATGAGTCAAATCTTGTTTAGGAAGGAAGAAAGACGTTTTACTGTTTCTTCCTTGGCTATAACTTTTGAGACAGATTATGAGAAGATGTTTTGGGCTATTCACCAATACTTTAACTTCATAGATCTTCATACTTTTATAACTAAGTATAAGTCACCTTACAGTAGATTACTCCTTTTACAGGATATTTGGTCGATGGGTGACCATTGTACTACTATTTTGTGAAGCTGGGATAAAGCACCAAGAAAGTTCCTTGGGCTTGGCCTGTACTTTAACTTTTGCTTGGTTCGCTTATGCACTGAACCCGAGATCAATTTCTCATGAAGATGATGAAGACGAGGTTTGTAAAAAGTATTATGAGGTTTTGTACCAGTGGTAATGAGTATGGTTGGTTTGGTTAATATTGTAAAATACACGTTTTAGTATCCCTTGGGATATTATTTAAAAAGAGAGTTCTTTCTGAATTGATCAAATATGCGTACTAGTGAACGGCTAAAAACTATATAGTTAGAAATATTATTAGAATTCATTACAGATATTCATTTCCAAATTAAAATGTGCAACAAATGCCGATTATTTCTTACTTTTTAATGGCATGGTGGTTTAAAGTTAATGCATTCCCAAATATTTGCATCTACACATTAGATGATCGTCGAACGTAGTAATAAGTAAAACACGCAGTTATGTCTGCAAAATGTACTCAATTGTACTCCAAGAAGAACTCAACAGATACAAAAATTGATAGCCCAAGGGTAACAATTAGACAAAATACGGTACGATCTTAGAAGAGCCTCAACTTTACCAATCAAAACATTATGCTATTCCCTAATGCAATACGGATAGTAATGTTAAGTTACAAACCAAAGTTCCAGGACACCGAAGGGGTTCGCCTTTGTGACAGACTGTCTAAGACAAATTGTTCCTATTGATCTCTCATGAAGATAAGATCGCTACTACAGAACTCCAACTACTAATCCTGTCCAAAACAAACTAAAATATAAATAAATATGTTATACATTCAGGCATATTCCTTGTCAAGAAAGTCTTGATAGGGACCATTCAAATAAAATGTACACCAACTAACTACAACTAGGGAAAGAAAGTATTAAAACCATCTACAGAATGCAATCCTTTATCGCTTCTAAAGACTCTGAATATTTTCTGAAGATATTAAAGAGATCAGAAGTCAAAATAAATATGGATGAAGGGAACTTCTGAAAGATTGATAACTCTTTTCACATTGACAGAGAGAGAGGGGAAACTTTATGAAAAAAACTCGAACTGAGTGGAAGTTAATGGGATTAATATTAATAGATTGTATAAATGTTTTTATTTACTTTTGTCATTTCAATCGTAGACGGCACAAGCTTTTAGAAACTTCTATTTAATATTTACATAACATAATATTCCCTTTCTTTACGAGTATGAGGAAAAACCAGAAAGTTAAAATCGGCATTCATCCTAATTTAGCAGATTATTAGCAAATAAATTATTTATATTTATAGCTAATTTAATAATTTTTAATCTGCTTGAATCCCATTTCAAGACATTTGACTCTGAAAAACTAATTTTGGTAAATCAAGTAGGTATTTAAAAGCACCTTTGAATAAAAATCTGAACAATACATCCATCCATGCCTATTTACACGTAGTAAAAACGCTTTAAATAATAATCCTAATATTATATCCTACCTGGAATTTACTTACCCATGTAACTAAACAATGCTACTATACTATAGATCTAAAAAGAAACATTACATGTTCGTAACTTGCTTTACTTTACCGTCGGGTTGTTTGTAAGAACCACAACACACGACACATACAGTCAGAGATTACTAACATTTTGAGCTTGTTTCTTGGTAGTGAATGACCCTGTGTAAAGTGTAATACCTCGGCTAAAGGTGGGTGGATTTTTTGCACTAATTTTGTAGAATTGTTGCCCTATGATTTATGACCAAATGGCAATACTTATATACTTATTTAGCAGAAAGAACCAAAGAAAGCAATGCTAAATGGGTAATAAACTTAAGGTTGAACGGAATAAGATGATAAGAGGGAGGACGATTCATGCGTTATGACTTTTCCAATTCTTGGATAAGAATATTATATTCTTGAATTTTTACTCTAAACTTAGATTTAAATTCTAATTTCTACCTTTTATTATTATTTCCTTCGGGAAACATAAACATAAACGCCTAATTTTTATTATTAGTTGGTTTAAGAGTTTATTAAATTCCCTGTGGAAGAAATTACTAATCAAAGCCATCTTCCCATTTTAATTTAAAGATGTAAATTTTAGTTCCTTTTAGAAACATTCCTTGGACTTTTTCAATTATTATCCCATCTTTTAGTTAATTTTTATTACGGGAAACCAGCATATATAATCCATTTCAATGGTACTCGTTTTTGAAATAATTTAACATCAAAATTAAACTGGATAAAATAGAACATCCGAACTTAATTTTGATCTCTTTAACTGTAACCTGCTTTTTAACAAATAAAAATAATTATGATCAAACTCTTATTTTATTATTAATAATTCATAATTAACACGGCGTTACTTTACTTTCGGCTATTATTATTAAATGGTCACGTAACTTAGATAGATTTGATTCTTTGATTCCTTGATTTACAAAATTCATGAAACCACACAACTTTGTTTGTTAACTGCATGCAATAATTTATTAAATATTTATTAAAAGCACAGAAATTAACCTTACCTCTTGTCGCTAATCAAATGCAGGTAATAATAAGGCTCTTTTTCTCGTCAAAAAACTCTAATAAACTTGGACAACTCAAAGGAAAGTTAGTAGTTGATGGATTATAATAATAATCTCGGAGTAATCCTGCATTGCAATTGCAATTTGCAATTTCTTGTTAAAACAGCTGGAAATGGGCTTCGTCAGAGCAGATAATTTCAGAAATAAATATCATAATGAATGATCTTGATCAATATAAAGTAATAATGCTTTAAATGATAAGAATCCAACAATAATATCTGAATAAAAAGTAAATATGACTTGCTGACTTCAGAGTTTATGAATGAACACATGAGTACTATCATCAAATAAACCACTTCTGGTTATAAGAAACTACTCTATTTCATTCCTTATACTTATGCAACTTATTATATGTACAGTTGCGCGAAGTTGTAGGGTTAGAAAGAATACGACCGTTCATCCATAAAGCAATGCATGCAATGTGAGTGATACAATTTGGCAAAAATACATAGGAATAGGAATAATATGGATAAAAGAGAGTGTAGGTTGGTGGATCGTTCATGCTACCAAAAAGTGTAATATTTAAGTGTTAATTCACATATCACCGATTTTAGATACTAAACAAATGGATGATGTTTAATATTCAGAAGCTATAAATCTAATAAATTTTGAAATATAAAATATAAAATACAAAATTTAAACATTTAGTTAAATTTATATTGTTTTAGGTCCTAGTTTTAAAATGTAAACGATAGGTACTTTAAATTAAAAGATGCAGCAATACATAATTGATTGACAACGCCCTTCAAAAGTCTTTTATGGAAGTTTTGTTTCATGCAGGAAAGAAAGGGCTTTAATTCTCTGAAAACGAAACCAAGATCTCGAGAGTAAATTAGTAATTAATAAATTAATTAGGAATTATAAATTTATTTCCACGGACGTACTAAGGATGAACTGCGGAGGATGATGCCATCATTCCCAATGGAATTGAATTCGAATAAACTTCTCCAGTTGAACTATTTGAAAATAAAAAAGTATTTTACTTTCAAATGTTTGTCTTTGTCAAAGCATTAAAGAAATAAAAATCCCACGCATAGTCTTCATTCTGATGAGAATGGTCACCAAATCCTGTTGAAGGATCGTTCGGAAACTGAAATGGAAACTGAGAAGAACCACGCCCTTGATTATTGGACGATCCATCGTTACCGTTTCCAGATAGTTTATTCCAAGGCTGTTCCTCCCCCGAGCCCCACCAAACAAAGACCAAGTTACCAAAAATGGAAATTCCAGCAGTAAGCAGTATAACGATACGCCATCGATCCAGTGAAGGCTGCAGAATACATTTTAATTGAAATACACAGCTTTCCTGAGCAACTCATCATGGTTTTTGCAACGTTAACTCACGTCGTTATTTATAATCAACCCGGCTACCCATGGGGCTAAAAATCCTGGTATTGAGGCAAAAGTATTGGTAACTCCCATTAAAATCCCAGCAAAGTTCGGAGCAATGTCAAGTAAATTGCAGAGAACTCCTCCTAAAATCCCACCCCGGCAGGTCACAGCTATCCCAACTAGAGCTACTGTTAAAGTTCTATTACACCCGGAATAAGCCACACCCACAAGAGCTGCTGCGGACCCCCATAAAGCTGTTAACCAGTTTTGGAAAATCTTTGAAATTGATGCATATCCCTCTTCTAGATTTTGGAAATAAGCGTTACACTTACCAATAGAGTTACAAGTTTTCCTAACGGTTCCGATGGAAAGGTAACGTTTTGAAACGAAAAGGTCCCCAAGTTGGGTTATCATTATGGAAAATCCCCATTCTAAGAGGTGAGGAAAAGCGGACATAATGCTATTCTGGAATTTATAGTCCAAAACATGCAGTTTTTACATGACTTTTGCCTAAAATTGAATCAGAATTGGAAGGACATTCTATTTTTTTTAAGAAAAAGTAAACCTGCTGAATATCAAAATGCATCACAGTCTTCATGTAAGTAGGCAACTCGGTCATTATCGTGTACAGTCCCCAGGTTTCAGAAACTTGGCCAATAAAGGCTGCCCAGTAAGGACCTGAGCGCAGAACAGCTCTCCATGGAATTTGCTTCGAAAGTTTATGCTAAATGGATTTTTCTCGACATTAATTACCTAAAAAGTTTCCAATTAATGCGATTCCACCCTGAACAACTCCGCCCAACCTACCTGAATTTCACGACCTGTTCCCTGAATCGCCATATGAAGGTACTTGAGCTCTTCTTGGGAAATATTTGGATGCTCATCCGGACTAGAATGGACCAAATAAGCCCATAGAAGGAACCAAGTTACCGTTCCACAGCTACTGATATAAAACACCCAAGGCCAACCCAGGAAGTGGACAATGTAACCACTTAGTAGCATAGACATCGCTGAGCCGAATGGAATCCCTAAGATAATACCAGAAACTCCAAATAATTTTAAGCTGTAGCCCCCAAGATAAGCTTCAAATGTTCTCGACCTCCAAAAATTATGCATACACTTTCCTATCTATCCTACAACATATTATAAAAGGAATGCATGACCTGCGTCTGGTAAACTTATTCTTATAACTGTACCCACCCGCATAAGTTAGAGCTGTAAGTTGTCCCCGCTCATCTGGAGGGATCCATTTGGCCAGCAGGGCATGCATTGTTGGAACGGTCACGCCCTACAATCCCCCAGAATGACATTGTTTAAAGGTATTGAAATTTAATGCTAAGAAATGTACAGTAAATGGCCAGATTTGAAGAATATATTTGAAGTGTTTAAGCCATTATGCCACTTGGCATAAGTCAAGTTATACATTTTTGCAATAAACAGACAGACAAACTCACTCCACTAAGACCCTGAGCCACTCGTACAACGATGAGTAAATTCATTCCTCCAACCCTGGAAGCTAGCGGAGTTAGAAATGACAAAATAGCTGTGACCAACAAACCCAATCCATAGGGCCACTTGCCTCCGAATCTGTGACCAATCCACCCACCTGGGATTTGCGTCAAGACATATCTAAGCGTATAACATAACATTCCCTTTTATGAAGCTGCTATGAACAAAATTGTCCGAATTTCTAGGTCGTAATCCTGCAAAGTTTTACTTACTAACCCCCAGAAAAATGACCCAAGAATGACCCCTTGCTCAGATTCCGACCAATCAAACTCCCCCTCAGGTTCTACAGGTTTCAAAATATCTTTTGCTCTCGGGACCTGTCCTTGACTGTAATTCACATTCAGACTATTCTCTGCTGCATCAAAAGTCCCGTTCTTATCCAGAACAAGTATTAAACTTCGGTCAATCGTTGACATCGGTAACAGGTCATCCAAACTACTGTTAGTAGTAGTAGTAAAATTAAACCGGGGAATTTTGTTATACGAGCAAATGTCCGCTTCAAAAACAACCAGTCCAAGATTCTGGGAAGGGGTCGGGACCCGGTTGACCATGGCCACAATGGCTATAGAAAGATTGAACCGCATAGTGTACGAAAGGGCAAACCCACAGAACCCCATAAAAGCCACCGTGTGTCTTTCCCCCCAACCTAAGAAAGATTCTGAGTGTTTTATAAAAGGCAGGATAAGATACAAGATTGACCTTCCTTGCTAATATTACCTCTGGGTTTCGTTACAGGCTTAGAAGAATTGTTCAACTCAATCATAAAGTCGCCCATTGTGAAAACCCTTTAAAAAACTTTCAATATGACCTTATCACCAGTTTAATCCTGTTTAACCCGAATACCCTTTATCGATGAAAATTCTCCGCAATCCTCTATTACCGTTTTAAACGGATATATTGGACTTTTATACCTACGAAGACTTTTCCGAAATTGTCATATCTAGCAAGCAAGCCTGAAAATAACTAAGCCCTTCAGACTGCTCTTGATTAACACGAAACGCTAAATGATGCTGGGAAAGCGATTGCAACGGATTAAAATAGTACAGCTCTGTATATAAATAGGGAAAGGATTTGGATCCATTATCCACATCATTCATAATGGTTATCGCACGCCGTTAGAATGCTTGATTGAAGTAGGAATCCTTCTAAATCCAATTGTACCTAGTTTAGAACGGCTGCAGTCAGTTCAGATTAGTTAGCAACCTAATAAAGAAGCTGCATACCTGAGCTTCCAGTACTTGAAAATGGCTGTACAATTTTCACTGCTTAGGATGCTTCTAGTATCCGTAATCGTAATTAATTTGAATAAGAAAAATCAGTAATTAGATCAAATAAAGGACAAAAGCAAGAGGCAAGATCGAAATAACGCTTAAGTACAATGATTAAATGAACTAAGCTAATGCATTTTACTCCATGCCCATTTATTTCAATGAAATAGACCAAATCCTAGCAGTCTCCAACTCTAACTGGACATCAGAAGAAGAAATAGGTTTTAAGATTCTGTCAGAATTCCATGAAATTAAAAATACAGTTTATTCTAATAAATTCTAATTATTAAGAAACTTTTCCATTCCCTACTTTCTCAGAGTTCAATGATTGATTCGTGCTCGAAGCGTCCCGTCATCTTGTCGCCAACCTAAAGCTTACTTCCTGATATATCTTTCTTATCTAAATTAAAATTACGACGAATTCCCAATGATCATGCATGCCTGTTATGACTTATGAGTACTAATTGAACGTAGGCTTTTGCAGAGAATGCATTTATTTTATATTAGCATTCAATTGGCATAATTTTATAAATAAGATTAGATGTAAAGGGTTGGATTTCAATTTTCATTCAATTATTGCAATTATTCACAACAATTAATGATATGGTAATGTACGGGTTAAAATACAATATTCTAGTTGTAATTGAATTAAAATTATTTTATTTCAATCATATCCGAAGCTACTTTACTTTCCTCGGTCGTTTGGTTTTTAACTTCAGTCTTTGGTTTATTCCACGACTGTTCTTCCCCTGAACCGTATACTACAAAAACCAGGTTGCCGACCAGGGAAATGCCACCGATAAGCAAGAAAACAATCCGCCAGCGGTCCAGTGTCGGCTGAAAATTAGAATTTATATTTATATTATTGCTGAATAGAATCATTCGTCTTTCGCCTGCTAAAACTTAAATAATTCCTTCAACTAACTTACACTTTCGTTAATAATAATGCCAGCAACCCAAGGAGCCACAGCACCGACCACAGATCCAACCGTATTTATAAGCCCCATCAGAATCCCAGCGTAGTTTGGAGCAAGATCTATAACATTTACTATGACCCCACCTTGTGCCCCACCCCTTAGGCCTACGCCTATTGTAATCAGCACAACTGTAAGTATTTTATGGCATCCTGTGTAGGAAGCGATAACCAACAGGGCACCACACCCCCATAAAGCTGTTAAAAATGTCAAAAAACACTCCCAATATTCTAAAAGTCCTTTGTTGTAGTTTGGAAATCCTTTATCATTATGAAAATACTTTACCAATGGAGTTGTTCGTCTTACGAACAGTTCCCGTGGAACAATACCCCTTCCCGATTAAATAATCTCCAATTTGCGTTAGCAATATTGCAAACCCCAATTCCAGAAGGTGGGGAAGTGTGTTCAACAAACTGTTCTATATTCGGTAGTAAAAATCATGACTAAATTCAGACGCTTCAGTGATTTTTTATAATAAAAAAAAAGACAGCATATAGCAAGCATTTTACCTCTTTTATACCAAAATGCAAAGCAGTTTTCATATAAGTTGGTAACTCTGCCATGATCGTGTAGTGCCCCCAACACTGAGAGATGAACCCAACAAATAAGGCCCAGAAAGGGACCGATGTAATGATTTCTTTCCACGGGGGACTACTTCCAACCCTTCTGCCTTTCCTTTCATCTTCGATTTCAACCTTGAGAAGAATTCTAAATGAAGGATTGATCGATTTATTTGTTTAAAATGTCTTATCTTACATCTTCAGAAGATACATGCCTATTTATGGCCTCTTTGAGGTATTTAAGCTCTGCTTTAGAGATTCTAGGATGTTCTTCAGGAGTCGAGTAGACCAGATAAGTCCAGAAGAAGAACCAAATTACGGTCACAGCTCCACTGGAGTAAAACACCCATGGCCAACCAAAGTAGAAGATTATGTAGCCACTGAACAGCATGGAGATTGCCGAACCGAAGGTAGTACCTGTGCGTTTTAAATTGTAAACCCTTTCAAAATTGGTATTGAAAAATAAAATCTCTGAACTGAATACACATTAATTCATAAGTCAATCACCACAGTATGCTAAAGCTGTAAGTTGTCCTCTTTCAACCGGAGGAACCCATTTAGCCAGTAAACAGTGCATGCTAGGGGGTGTGACGCCCTTAAACATTTTAATGAATCGCTTATCATCATTCACCCTTACTCGACCATATTCTTGGCCCTCCTAAAGAACTTACTTCTCCTAGACCTTGAGCAATTCGAATAAAGATAAGCCAGCCCATTCCCATGTTAGCAGCCATTGGAATTAAAAAGGAAAGAACGCCAGTCGCAAGAAGTCCCACACCGTAAGGCCACTTACCCCCAAAGTGGTGTCCAATCCATCCTCCGGGTAGCTGGGAAGTTAAGTATCTATATGAAGGTCCGATTTCAGTTTTATTGCAAATATAGGCACATTTTTGTTAAATCTTTTAAGTCAAGGTAAAATTAATTCTAACCCCCAAAAGAAAGCCCCTAAAATGATCCCCTGGTCATATTCCGACCAATGAAACTCCCCTTCTTTCTCCACTTCTATTAGAGTTGTATATGCCAACTTTGACAGATTAGCCATGGATTGATTTGCGGGGTGAATTTTGACCCCGTTGGTCAGCTCTGAAGTACTTTCATTACAATAATCTACTAAAGGGTGTAATCCCAGCTGGGTATGCTCTTGGACCGCAGTTCTATTGACCATTGCGACAATGGCTATTGATAAGTTGAATCTCATTAAATATGACATGACAAAGCCACAGAAGCCCATCGCAGTTATGGTGTGTCTCTGGCCCCAACCTGTGCATGGAGATAACGTACTTTATTTATCGTATTCTTACTATGAATTTCAGCTTTAACTTGATTGAGAGGAAATTTAATTCTAAATGTTGTATAATCTTTATAAAAATACATCTAACTCACCCGAAGGCTTCGGTTGTTGATCCATTTGACTTAAGAAATATAACTTACAAACCTATCAAACTCCTAACTTCCGTTTAATACTCTTCACTTGAAAACAAATGCTTGCTTTAGTTTTTAAAAGGCTGAATTAATATATGAAGCTGGACAGTGACAGTAATAAATCCTAAGAATTCTACTGAAACCCTGTGGAATCGACCTCAACTGAGTAGTATTTCAATTCTATCGCATCAACACATCGCTTCTTACGAAACCATTAACTGTTATCTTTCTCATAGTAGCTCTAATCAGTTTCAACTAATTACACTATTTTCTATAACTAATTTGACATGTCATTAAAGTCCATGCTTGTGTTACATAACTTCAGGCTAAGCTGTCAATTTATAACAAACAACATGGAATCTAAATATCCTTGTGATACACATCCCCAAGCTGGGGGCCTTTATCCCGGAACATTGGGAAAACCTGTACAGGTTCGTATGGAAAACATTACGTTGATAAAGTACATCTTTCCTTACAGACACGTTCAAGCAGTGAACACATTTTTATTCCAAGAATACAAAATAGTCGCTTCGTATCTACATCAAGCTTTTTTTTAAATCCAGGATTTCCCTTGAACAGATTCTGATTTACCTTAGACTAGACATTCCCACTCCAGCGTTTATAAAGATGCTTTTTTAACAATAATAGTGTTGCTAGCCTCGCTGTCTTTCTTATTCTTTGGTTTATTCCACGATTGTTCTTTTCCCGAACCGTAAAGTACGAAAACGAGATTTCCGAAGAACGATATGCCAGCAATAAGCAAGAACACAATCCGCCAGCGGTCCAATGTAGGCTGAAAATGTATAAATATAAATCTTAATCTTAAATACAAGACATCTTCTTTCTCATTTGTAACACGAACTTAGTTTCAAACCCACTACTTAGACTTACATTATCGTTAATAATCATTCCAGCTACGAGAGGAGCCAGAACCCCAATTATCGAAGCAGCCGTATTGATAAGGCCCATCAGAATCCCTGCATAATTTGGAGCAATGTCTAGAAAATTTACCACAACTCCACCAGTAGTCCCACCCCTTAACCCCACAGCTACCGTAATAATCCCAACCGTCAGGTACTTATTGCACCCTGTGAACGAAGCGATAACCAAAAGTGCAGCGCAACCCCAGATAGCTATATAAAAAATCACTTCAAATTGAACCATATTTTTAACAAATGTCATCAAACAATTAAAAACGGCTTTACCAATAGAGTTGCTCGCCTTACGAACAGTTCCAGTGGAACAATACCCCTTCTCAATTAGGGAATCCCCGATTTGAGTTATAAATATTGTAACCCCCAATTCCAAAACGTGGGGGAGGGTGTTTATCAAACTATTCTATGTCAAGGTACAATTAAAAAACGTTTAACAGCATCCTGAACTTTAAACTAGCTTTCAAAAGTAAAGTTTCATTACTTCTTTTATGCCAAAATGCAAAGCAGTTTTCATATAAGTTGGCAATTCGGCCATTATTGTGTAGTGTCCCCAACCATGAGAAATGAACCCAATAAACAAGGCCCAAACGGGTACCGACGTAAAGAAATCTTTCCACGGTAAACTTCCCCTCTTGCTACTTTCACTTTGGTCTTCAACCTACAAAAAATGGTAATAGTCAATGCAAGCCTTTCCGGGTTATTTATCAAATAAATCTAATTCCTAACGTACATCCTTGACAGTGACATTATTGCTACTTAAGACTTCGTTGAGGTAAATGAGCTCTGCTTTAGAGATTCTAGGATGTTCGTCCGGACTCGAGTAGACAAAATAAGCCCATAGGAAGAACCAAATCACGGTCACAGCTCCACTAGAGTAAAACACCCATGGCCAACCAAAGTAGAAGATTATGTACCCGCTTACGAGCATGGAGATTGCCGATCCGAAAGTAGTCCCTGGGTGTCATACGTTTACCGTTTTTACAAGAACATTTAGGATATCTTTAAGTTCTTTTAAAAAGAGAGATCTCTTTCCATATTTTTAGTAGTTTTTTAACCCATCGGTTATAGAACTACAACTACAGGTAACATTAAGCCAATTACCTGTATAAGTTAGGGCTGTGAGTTTTCCCTTCTCAACCGGAGGGACCCACTTAGCCAGTAAACAATGCATACAAGGTGCAGTTACACCCTTAATAGTTCAAGTAATCATAATAAATCATATTAGTCGTCTCTTGTTATCTTAAAAGTTTGCGTATTTAATCGTTTTTAAAACGCTTACTTCACCCAATCCTTGAGCAACACGGAGACCGATCAGCCACCACATTCCCATGTTAGCAGCCACCGGAATTAAAAAGGAAAGGACGCCCGTTGCAAGAAGACCTATACCGTAGGGCCACTTACCCCCAAAGTGGTGTCCAATCCATCCTCCGGGTATCTGCGAAGCTAAGTATCTATTTTAGATAACGTCAGTTGCTAACTGATATGAAAAGGTCTCCAACTAATTCGCAAATAAAAATAATTCTAACCCCCAAAAGAAAGCCCCTAAAATGATCCCTTGATCATATTCCGACCAATGAAACTCTCCTTCTGGCTCCCTTTCCCTTAGAATATCATACGCCAACTTAGACATATCGGCCATTGATTGATTCCCAATGTACAAAATCTCCTCTTTATCTGACGCAATAAGTAGCGTAGAAGAAAGACTTGTAGCATTTCCATTACAATAATCGACTACATCTTCTGTTTTGACAGTTTCAAGCTTTCGAACCATTGTTGGACTGACCATGGCCACAATAGCTATTGATAAGTTGAACCTCATTAAATATGACAGGGCAAAGCCACAGAAACCCATCGCAGTTAGGGTGTGCCTCTGCCCCCAACCTGTGGAATATTATCTATTTTATGATCCTTTCTTACTTTACTTCACTAGTTTTTTTAATTTGTAGGATATGTTTTCTCATTTTGATACCTGTTGGCTTGCTGGGCTCCATTTATTTTAGGTTTTATGAATTATTTTTAAATAAAAAAATAAAAGACAGTCCAAGAGTTAAATGACTGAGACATCTGAAACCTAAACTACCACTACAGACGACCTTTACCTTGCACTTAAATCGTTAAGCTGATAAATCATGTTTCAGGTACTAAACTAATTATCGGTTACTTCATTAAATAGTCTATTTGAATACAATGCAGCAATGATAATCCAGGTACCAAGTAACTCTCACTTACTCCAAAGAAGCTCTGCTCTAACATGCATCCCCAATTCCCAAATGCATGGTTCTATCTAACCTAGACAGCGTCATACTCTGCTAGTAAAAAATTAATTATGGTATTAATATCTGAACTTCTCTTCTACGAAAACTATTATCCGTATTTATTATTGATATTTAACATTGACTTGCATTCTAATATGCTTTAGTATTTGATTGTGCTAACAGAAGCTTGGAAAAAGCATTTTTGTGCATACGATTTCATAACGAACAGGAATTCCCTTTTGTTATAACACCTTGACAAAAAACCCTTCGAGGAAAAGATGATGATGAACCTTTATGATGATGTCTCTGACTAATTGTACCAGTTGTCAGGTATTCATAATTTGTATTTGGTCTGATTACTTGCATCTTAAATGTATCGAGTCAAAGCTTACTACACAAGGCAAGGGCATGTATTATTTACTTTACACGCTACGCACATGGAATACGCACTTCTCCACAAATAATAGGTTAACTACTACAATTGTTAGCAACTAAACTACGTTGCTGGGAAAATTATGGTTAGTTTTTTTAATTTACAGTCATAAAGCCTGTTAAAAAGAACGGTTAGTGTTTTCATGATCGGGGCCTTCCCAGTTTATACTAATTCCGTATTGGGTGTAACGAAAGATGCATACAACTTCAATTTAAATGGTTAAATTCACTTCCTGGTAGTACCTCCTGCTCGTATTCGGTCGGAGTCTAATTGAAGTGTCCCACTGATCCTTCCTGAAAAGTTGGTCCCATTAAAACTTACTTATCATCCGTAAAATTACGTTGATAAGACACCAGTAGTTGTGGTAGGAGGTAGGCTGCCGCAATTCCGTCCCGAATACAGTTTATCCCGTTTAAAATTGTCTCCTCTCTCGTACAGATACGATAATCCTGACATGTCAACAGACACACACTTTGAATTCCATTCCACCCTTTTCATGAAGTATTACGTTAGATTTTTTCGTTAGTCTTGCATAGATTTTATTGATCAAGTGCACTGCATGTAATGTAATTTAGCATATGAAAATGTGAAGCATAAAGTGTTGCTTGTTCGAGTTCGATTGTAAATTTATCCGTTAGACAAAGTGACATAGGTTCATGGATCATGGTGAGGGAATTTAGCATATTTAATGTATTATAGTTTTTAGAATTGGTTTCCGGTAGTCGGATAAGCTATTGGCACCCTAAAATCCGTTCTATATGACGCTTCTAATAAGTGAAACATGATGGAATTCCCAAAAACAGGGGTGCGACAGGCTAAACGAGGGTGACAATTTAATTAAACAAATTACTTTTACTAACTCATACAAAGTACCGACGAATAGTGCGTAAATAGTGTCAGGATTTATTTTTTAACATTTTTTAACGATTGTGATTTTATTTATGAGTTTTGAACAATTATTTCCGTTGAATAAAGTAACATTGGTATGAACTGAATAAAATGCTTCGTCTGAATTTATAACCTCGTACTCACAGTCTATTATTAATGTCAAGATGATGATTGAAAAGAATGAGGGTTTGTCCAAAGTTTACAAAATAAAATGTCCAAGTGTCCACTACTTGTTTTATGCATAGAAAAGTACTGTTAACCTCCTGCAGAAATCCTGCAGAACAACGAAGCAGTACCGCTCCGGTGCATTTCTAGGAGTTGCTTCGCAATAATCCTCTGCGTGGTTGTAAGAATTTAGAAAGCTTTACCAAAAGCTCTATTTTAAGAACGACGGTCAGGGTCAACCAACTCAACCCAACGGTACATTTATCAATTGCTTTGTATCCTATTATTCCTAGTTTATTTTAGTATTTTTCTGACTCAAAATGCAGGCAGAAACGGTAAATTGATAACTGTTTAAGCAGTCTTATTACGATTCCCTTTAAATTATTAAAATTAGTAATTTCCCTTTTTTCCCTTCAATTTTTTAGTAAGTTGGTAGACAAAACTTAAACTTTAAGTTAGAATTCATCGACTTCTAGGAGGAGGAGGTGGAGGTGGTGGAGGAGGAGGTGGTGGAGGTGGAGGTGGTGGAGGAGCCGGAATGACTACAATAGGTGGTTTC
>JAQFZX010001490.1:0-29002 GCA_034682405.1 Hydroisotoma schaefferi | reverse complement strand
TTTCGAGTTATCGAGGTGACGGACGGACAGACAGACGGATTGCGTGGCTACATAAGCCCAATTGACTGGGCTAAAACGAAGGATGGATTGAAAAGATCGAGTTGGAGATTTTTTTTATAAGAATGTTTGAGAGAGTTTGATTGAGAAATGTGAGACGAGAGGTGTGGAATTGGTGGATGAATGCTTTTATTTTTAGAGTAATTTATTAAATTAATTGACTATTTTAAGTTAATTGATGGGCAGGGTAATGGGCAGGGTAAATGGGTGGATGATTGATGAATTAAAAATTAAGTTTCATTCGATTCGATAATACAATATGCATTTTTATAAATAAGTCTAAAAATAGTTTTAAATTGTAACTTTAATGGACTTGTATACTTTTCTTAGAATTTTATGTTAGTTTCGTGCTATAAGCATCCTATAAAATAACATTATAAACGGCATAATACTTTTAAATACTGGTGGAGGAGTGAAAGGGTCGATTGTGCTGCGGACGATCAAATAAAATGCATCGAGATTTGAGGATAATTTTATTGTTATTTTATGCATCAGTAAAGCATTTCAATTCCAATTTTATATACAACAAAAATACCTCGTGCACGTTAAGGGAACCTTTATAAAAATATTCTCTAATGTTCTCATGATGCTTAGCCAACTCTAACTAACCTCATGTACCTTTACACGTAACAGAATACCCAAGGGAATGGACCCTTGAGAATGTGGGACCGTTTCATGGCTAGAAATGATTTATTCGGATTAACTAGCATGATTAAATTGAGACACTACGATGGCAAGGGCAAGGCTATCCAGAGTTATCCAATGTTAAGTCGATTAAATAGCTCTAAGTATGTGGTTTCTGAGACTTGCACTTGACACATGAAAGCCCGTCTAAAACACCCAATCCTGCTTTGCTTGAGCTAACTAACCTAAACCGAAACCTTGCTAGCTAACATTGAATGAAAGCCAATCACCGGAAAAACCGGAGTGGACGAGTATTCCATATGAATTTGAATCTGCATGAATTTGATCAAGAGTTGAGTACCAATACCATATACCAATGCGAATTGCGTATTGCTAGAGGGTTCTTTTAGACTAATTCACATCGTTTTAAGAGTAAATCAATGACATTTAATAAAAGTAGTTGTCAATATTTTAAGAGGCATTCGAAGTTTCATTTAAGGTTTAATTTCAGAAACAAAGTTCAACAAATCTAAGGTCGATAACAAAACTCAGCCATTGATTGAACCCTAGATTGACTTGTCTCAAAATTTAGTATCCCAACCCCAAAACTAACAAAATGAGTCCCACAAAAACTGGAATGCTTATCGTTGTGATAACCATCATTTCAGTTATCCATGAAACGGCTCAAGTAGAAAATAAATACTCGAAAGAAGCCAATAGTCAAGTAAATTACAGAGAGCTCTCCCAGCCTTTTAGGATGGCTAAGCTTAACACAGTTTGGAGTAAAGCTTTGCATGTAAGTTGTAAAAAAAAAGTTCCACGGCTAAATATGGCTTATCTGGAGATAAAATTTTAAATGAGGCATTTTGTCAAATCTTATGAAACTTGCAGAAACTTACTGATACGAAACTAAAATCCCTCTATACCGACTTGACCATGCAAGATAAAGATGAAATAAAGCTAAAGCGATTGAAATCCGATGGTCTGGATAAAGAAGGGCTACAAGAGGCTGCAGTTCGCAAGAAGTTCAGAGGTGGACCTAAATATTATATGGATTGGAACTAAAAATGCAATTTTGTCTCTTAAAAAAGACTAAAAGATAACTCGAATGAATGAGTTCACCATACTTTAATTTTAACAGATATTCTATCCATCTATGGTCTTCTTGAACATTTTATTGACGGAGCTATCCCCTCAAAGGACAAGAACCCTGGGGACAATTCCGATAATCATATAAACAAAAGCATATTTAAGGATAAAAAGTTGAGTAAATTGTGGGACAAGGCCCAAAAGTCTGGATTTGATCAGAAAGAGTTGAAACTTCTGAAAGAGGAGTTCCACCACCATGAGGATAAGATTGATGAGTATTATTCCGTTTTAGAAAACGATGTTCTGAATGAACGATCTAGCAGTAAGACTAACAAACAGAATTAAGAAATGACCCTTGTTAAAGTGCAGGGGAAGCTTGAACGTTTAAAAAGTATTTAAATAGCCTTTTACGGCTATTTCAGGTTTACTTTAGTAAATTTATTATCTATGATAGACTTTCTACCACCTTTGGATGAATTCGAGGCACAGGACCATTTAGATAAGTCCCGTCAGCCAAACAAAAAGTATCCTGATGGAGGTCTGCATGTTGTGAACGACATCAGGTATATTTTATTGATGATTAGCACGACAATTTGCTCTCCTTTAATCATTGAGATTTTTTTAAATGCTCGAGATTCTGTCTTAGGACTAAACATAGGGATATTAAAGATGGATACGATACTCTCCACAAGAAAATCGCCTCTGGTCCGGATTCACAAGAATTTAGCGAACCCAGAGTTGCAAATCTGTGGAAAATAGCTCTAGGAGCTGATTTCATACCCGAAGAATTAGAATCCCTAAGAGTAATTTACGTTTTTATTAATGCAATATCTGGTTGATTGACTGTAGTTAGAGGCTAAAAATATGATGATGTTTTATCATAGGAAGAGCTAAAACACTATGAAAAGCGGGTTGAAAAGCTTCAGCATTTGCAATCAGAGTATTTAGTCAAAAAGATTAACGGAGATAAGGAACACCTTCACACAGATAAGGATGTCCAATCCGCCTATTCCGATAAGATCAAGCGGCATGAGAGAACTGTTGAGAAACTCCATATAGACTTGGAGACAAAAATATTGAATCGTCATAAGGAGCTTTGAAATTTAGTAGGAAATTGATTACTTTATGAAAACGAGGAGGATTTTTTACATTATGAAATTACTTAAGGGAAGCCAAATCACAAAATGTTTAAAAGTAACTGCAGCTATTTAATATTTAAATGTGTAGCATTCTATAAAATGTTACATTTTTTATGCTCTTCCACTGTACAAAATTGGACAATTCTTAATGCATTGAACTAAGTTATGAATAATGAACTAAGCATGCATTTTTTTCCTGTGTAATATTAGCGTAAAAAGTCATAAATTGTTGAACTAAACCCTCATGCGATTTTTATGATAATTAACTAATTCTTATATATTGTAAGAAATAAATTAAACAACGCTTAAAAGTGAGATTTAACTACGAAAATAAATTTTTTTAAACGTGGTATCCAATAATTATCTAACATTTATTTCATGGGCAGCTTATAATCCTTGATTTCACCTGTTCTGTCAGTTACTGGCTTTTCAGTAGACCTTTGTACTCTTATGATAAAAACGAATATTTACCATACAAAACCACAAGTATTCACTTCATAAGCCACAAGAAAGAAGCATTATTCCATCAAATCTAATGAACTCATTCCGTCAACCATCCACAATATGAACCTCAACCTGTCACATCAAACGAACCTGTAAAACAAGACTTAAAACCTGAATGTATTGAATCAATGAATTATTATGTGATCATTAATGTCGTTATCGTAAAACTCGTATTGAATTTATGTTTGTGCATTATTGTTTCATACTTAAATCCATACGTAATACCTACCATAAACTGAAGCATTTATAAAACCATACACCTGCCATGCCATGCCAGCCTTAATCTTCTCTTATTCTGTATCGTCAACCTCTGAAATGGTTTCTTATGAAATCATGTCACATTTAGAGAGAGTTATCATAAAAAAACTAAAAAACCCCCATACCCATAATATACACAGTTAAGACTGGAGGTCTGAAACTTAACATTGCGTTTTGATTTCATCTGTCAACGTATCATTTTTGAAGATTATTGTTACGCTCAGAGCTTTTAAAACTCAGCCAACGCTCATTCCCTTCTTTGATCTGAGAAAAATCTCGAAACTTTACACATTTTTTATAAATATTTAGAGATACCCTTGTTCGTACTGATTTAAACGGTTTTTGCATTATAATTTTACTACAAAATGGTCCACGTTTGGGGAACAGTGGCGATAGTGATATTCTACCTGTTAATTCTAGCCGTGGGGGTTTGGGCTGGTAGGAAGAAGAAAAGTTCCTCGAATGGAGTTAGGTCAGAGGATGATATTATTTTAGCAGGGCGTAAGCTCGGGACACTTGTGGGGGTTTTTACAATGACAGCTACTTGGGTAGGTGGAGGCTATATTAATGGGACTGCAGAGGCAATTTACACCAATGGACTTGTTTGGTGTCAAGCCCCGTTTGGGAATGCTATTTCACTTATCATCGGTAAGGTGACCTTAAGCTGGAGGTTAAATGTTTCAGTTGTATGACCCTTTCTTTGGACTACTTCTGTCCTATTTATTTTAGGGAATTATGAAGCATATTAAGCATATAACAGTATCTGCCGGTACTGATAAAGTCAAGAGCGTATGATGCGTATGTCTAGTCTGGATGTAGTCAAGAACGCCCAAATGCTTTAAACATATTTGATAACTTTTGATACAGATACAGATCATGCTAATAAGGAGACACTTTAAAATACAGAAACTTGAATGAAATGTTAATTGTAATGACATTTTTATTCAGGTGGATTCTTTTTTGCCGGAAAGATGCGGAAAAGAAACTATGTAACGATGTTAGATCCATTTCAGGAAGTTTATGGGGAAAAGATGGGTGGACTTTTATTCATCCCAGCACTTCTAGCTGAAGTCTTTTGGGCTGCTTCTATTTTGACCGCTTTGGGGTCCACCTTAACGGTGGTTATTGAAATGGATCGGTCGATAAGCATAATTGTATCTGCATGCATCGCTGCCATTTACACGTTGTTTGGAGGACTGAAGAGTGTCGCTTATACGGATGTTATTCAGTTATTCTGCATTTTTATTGGATTGGTAATAAGTAGCTGATGCATTCCTTTTGCTTTCTGAGGGCGATTTTAATTTCTAGTTTACAATCACAGATTTACATAATATCCCAATTAACTTTTTTGGCCATTTTTAGCATTCATGCCCATATTTTAAGCCATGTAAATGTTGAAGCTAACCTTAATTCATGAGTAAACCCCAAATACACACATTAGTGACACTTACATGTTATATATTTGATTTTTCAGTGGCTCTGCATCCCCTACGCTATTCAGTACCCGAGTACTGCTTCATTTTCAGATGTCCTCACTCAGTCAAAATACGGGTTTTTAGGTACAATTGAAAACAAAGATATCGGCAAATGGCTGGACTATGCTATGCTTTTAATCTTCGGTGGTTTGCCCTGGCAGGTATTAAGCTTTCTGAATCTGATTCTGAATTTATCAAGAGTTCGGGTTTCTTAGGGTCTATAAATTACAAATACTCTGTGCAGGTTTATTTTCAAAGAGTACTCTCATGCAAGACTGCTAAATCTGCCCAAAATCTGTCCTACGTAGCAGCTTTTGGTTGTTTTATCATGGCGATCCCGTCGATTCTTATCGGGGCTGCGGCGATTTCTGCGGGTATGTAATTAGCTTTAAGCTCAACGTTTGATTTTTTTTAAATAAGCAAATGCAAGTACACTCTATCTCATATTTAAGATTGGAGTAAAACCGAATATGGAAAAGACCCTGCAAGTCAAGGGGACTCTAGTATGATCCTACCTCTAGTAATGAGACATTTGACTCCCGAAGTTGTATCAATCTTCGGCCTTGGAGCAGTTTCAGCTGCTGTAATGTCTTCAGCAGATTCCAGCGTTTTGTCAGCGTCTTCCATGTTCGCCAGAAATATCTACCGACTCTTGTTCAGACCAAAGGTAAAGTTACCGAGACAAAGCGCAACACTATTAGCGTAAAAAAAATATTAATTGATCGATCTCATGACAGAATTTTGCAAATTGCAGGCTTCAGAAACGGAAATAGTGTGGGTTATGAGGGGCTCAATTTTTGTAGTAACTGCTCTGTCAGTAACCATTGCTCTGACCGTTTCCACTGTCTATGGGCTATGGTAATTTTTAAACACCTACTATGTCTTACTTATGGTGATTTGGTGATATGTTTAAATTAATTCTGTCGCTAAATTCCCGTGTTGTATTTTTGTTTGCAGGATAACCTATTCAGACTTGGTGTACGTGGTTTTATTCCCACAACTTTTAATGTCCGTACAATTCCCAAACCACTGCAACGTTTATGGGAGTTTCTCTGCATATGTGGTGGCCATCGTACTGCGACTTGGTGGTGGGGAAAAACTTCTAAAACTCAAAGCGTTTATCCACTACCCCTATTACGAGCCTGGGGATGAGTCTACAGGATTGTGGGAGGAACAGAGATTCCCTTTTAGAACCCTGGCTATGCTAACTTCTTTAATAGTTTTAATAGTAGTTTCAAAAATGGCAAGTTTCGTCCAAAAAAGAAGAAATTCTGCTACTCTTTCTATTACGAATCCGAGCACAGTCCAAACTTTGACAACGTAATGCTATATGCTCGACGTTTGATGACACTTTGTCTAAGACATCCTGCCACCAAGTTTTTTACCGTGGGTATGAAAGGAATGGCATGGAACTGCATAACAAACTTTAAAAAGCTAACGTGAACTGTGTCAGAGGTTGCGAAACCTACATAAATGCAAACTCTGAATAAGTATAGAATCTCGTTGTTTTTTACTTTGATTAAAGCCAAAGTGTCTTTTACATGTTAATGAAAGTAAATAATTAACATTGTGTTCGGAATACTCCTCTGATTATCTAAGATATATATCCTTGTCGATGTTTGCTTGGATTGTTTATAAATACAATGGTTTATGGATAGCTATGCTATCATGATAGATAGAAGAGGTCCCGTTAAAAGAAGAATCTTAATGTATTTTTCTATTATTTAACAAAAACTGACAAACTCGTAAAAAGCAATAGCTCTTAGATTATAAAAATTAAAAAAGTTTCTGAGGTCTTTTCTGAATCCAATCTTTAATTTGAGGCAAATCCCAAACAGCATCTTTTTGAGCCCTTAGTCTTCTTTTATCGTCCAAAAGTCCAGGCTCCTCTAAAACAACCTCCCATTCCGATAGATAATGAGCCAACCAAAAATCTGCCCATGAAATATCTTTACCAAGAATAAAGTCACCCTTTTCCGACCCTTCAGAATCCCTTTGCAGGTCAGATAAAAGTTCGTTTAAGTTTTCAAGCATTACTGGAAACTCTTGTGACATCTGCTCATCCTTAAGTTTTTCCCACTGGCCATCCCTCGTAACGTATTTCGAAATTATGAAGGGTTTCAGCTCTATTTTAGTATATGAAAAATACATTTTTAGCTGTTTCTTACAGATCGTAATCATATTATTCTTACTCAATCGCATGTCCTGTAGGGTATCTACAACTTCATCGCACTTAAGTGCAAGAAAGTTATCTTTTGGCATGAGATCATGCTCCTTAGCCAAATAGCGACCTATCGCTACTGACTGGGAGATTAGGGAAGTAGGGCCTCCCTTTCCATCGCTTATGTGTAGTTCTGGCAAGTTTTGCCACTTGTGGTCTAGTTTAATTTTGATAATAAAACTAGGCTTAGGAAAACAATTAAATTCAGAGACTGTAGCTCTGCTAAAGAGTTTGACGATACGTACCCTTTTTTACATTGACCCACGTTGCAGGATCAATCCTTGTATCTTCGTATGGAAGTTTTATATACGCAAAAAGGAACCTTAAGGGCTCTGCTATTCCTTTTAAATCAAAATAAACTAGTTTATATGTCTTGCCCATTGTATTGTCGTCTAGCATAAATCCTATTTTAAGAAAGATAAACACGCTACTAGTACTACCGAGCTCCTAACTTACGTTCACCAAGGAACAAACTTCACAACTGCCTTCATGAATTGAATTGAGATAAGTTATATGCAGGGATTGGAGGGTAGATCTATATTAAACGAATTGAAATGACCTTTTCTTAGATGTGACGAGTTTGATGAGTCAATCAAATTGTCGGCAGAAGTATGTAGTAAAGATATTCGAGTATTTAAAACAATACATTGAAGACTATAATATGCATATGAAATATTTTCTTACAATAAACCAGTTTTTATTCCAGAGTAAAATGAATACATAAATAAATAAATAAATAAGATAGTGTACAAATTAAAAATCAATGGTATATTGGAAATCTGTATGCATAGTGTTCATGTAGCCTCAAACTAGGTTTCAAGGGAATCAAAGTTTTAGTATACGTAAAAGTACTAACGAAAAGAAAGTGAATTCTTATGTAAAAATAAACTAATAAGAATTACTCAAGGGATCGTGTCCCATTTTGAATCTGTATAAAAACAAACGCAGTCACAATCTGGAGGAAGTTCATCTTGTCTTGGCTCACACTCCCAACGGCAACCGGGCTCCTGAATAAATCATCCAATATAAATCATTCATTGCATGTAATATATTACGATTGAAATTCGATAACTTCAAAGGCAGGATTGAGCAAAAAAGTCCAATATGATAGGTCAAAGAGACCTAGTAGTCTTTGAAATCATTCCCCCCCTAATCCCCCATCAATAATTTAACTAACCTTGACACAAGAAGCTCTGTACTCAGATTCACTTTGGATACTCGTCGTTATAGCAGAATGCTCTACTATCCGGCGTCCATAACCCAAATCGTCCTCAGGATCCATCAAAATCTCAACTACTGCCTCTACAAAGTAGATCATACAGCATCGCAGCGATTAAGGTTAATAATGAATATAGTATTTGTATTATAGTAAAAGAATGTAAAAGCTGCATGAGTTGTTTGCTATTTTTGTCAGAAAGATTCTATATTTAACGAAACGCGAGTGTTTTTGCATAAATCGTAATAAATTGAAGGACATTCTGTTTTAAATATGATTTTTAAGCGTATAAAACTGAGTTTACAAAAATTACAACTAAAAATTATGCATTTTACCTGGCTTCATTTCATAATAATTCTCCGTCCTAGGAGGATAGTAAAGCTGATCAAGGGGGACTTCTCGAGGTTGCCATCCACTAAATAAAACCGTTCTTTTTTCTCTACTTCTCTGATGAACATTTCCCCCACCATTGATTGTTTTATCTGCATCCGCTAAGCTAAGATTTAACAAGGACAAAGTGATGATCGTCACTCCGAGGATGGACTGCATAAAAAATCATTGATCAAACTTAGTGTCAAAATCGCTAGACAAAATGCATGCATAATTTTGATGTATTGATTAAACTTGAGAGATAGATTACCCAATCAAATGTTCTTGGATAGAATCTTGTAATACTTTTCATTTTTTGCAGAATACTCTTTTTCTAAATTTGAAAGTCTAATAAGGTTTCGATACCCTTACTTCTTGCAAAACTGTCTGTTAATATACTTGTAAATTATGCTGTAACTTCTCCGCTCTCTCTTCAACTGTAACTGTCTTTAAATTGTGCATCTCCTTCTTATAGTATCTGAAAGACTCCGTCATTCGGGGATGTTCTTGCTTCAAAAAGAAGATCAAATGAACTTATTCGACTTAGACTTAGCTAGTCAATTCAAACCACAAGAAAGTCGCCTATAAGTCCATAGTTTGGTTCAAATACGGGTTTCATACCTACTCCCTGGATACCTGAACATTATCATCTCATCCTTGCTGCTACATGGCATGAACAAGGGTGAACTTTTAAGCAAAAAAAAGCAAACGCATAGGAAGGAAGTGGAAGTTGAAGAACTCTAAGCTTTCCACAGCTCCTATGAAAGCATAAACGCCTTAAAACACTTTCCAATCCGTGAATGCCTAACGAGCCAGAGTGACTTGTCAGTAGAACATTCGACATCGCGTCGCGTTATTTCTCAAGTAAATTGGATGTAGTATGCTTGATTGGATGATGCGATGATGGAATGAAATAGTAAGTTGTGAATTTTAAGTTGAGAAACTACTGAACAGAACCCTTAGTTCTGACACATAGGGTCCTGTAAAAATAGAAACTATGAAAAGGAATGGTTAAAGTTAACTTCTTCCATAGGTCCAAAACAAATTGCATATTTTTTACAAATTGCTAATTTACTTTATTTACTCATTTACTTCCTGTGCATACTAACTTTTAACCATTTGATAAATAATAAGGTATGATGGGGAGATCGACCTCATACTTCAGAAGTTTTTGACCGCAGTATAAAACAATAAAGTTTAAAATCAAAGCAGCAATATTTTTAACTCCATCTTAAAGAATGTATGTCTAGCATATAAGCGTCCAGTTGCTTCAAATATTTTCGAAAGGAGCAAGGAAACTGCATCCATAACTTTTAGAACCAAACAAACATACAACTCTAAGTATCCTTATTGCTTTCTCGAAGAGCAGTTTTGCCCCACCGGCTCTATTGCTTCCTATTTCTTTCTACACAATTAGGGCTTTTAGTCCAAACAAAAAACATTTCACCTGTTTAACAAACATCAAACCCAGTCCATTAAGCGTTAACGTTAAAAGGGAATGAGTTCAAAGAACAAAAATATAAATAAACTCTTTTCGCTCTACAGAAATCCAATCCCAGACAAGCAGACTCCTCCAAATATTGACAGATAGATCGACAAGCATGACATATTAATGGACAGGTGAATCCAGCCAAGAACCCATTAACCTGTAAAAAAAAGCCTCTCCATTTTTCCTGACAGCCTACACTAATTTAGAGCATCCACTTTGTACTTTTACTGTTCTATTATAAACACGTTGCTTTAAGAAAGTGTTCCAAAATGTTGTATACTAATTTAGCTTATTCTTTGTTATCTTGACCTAATTTTTTAAATGCTTCGAAGCTTAGCTCCTATTGTGGTATGCGCTTTGACCCCTTTTTAAACATTTGTCTAATATATACATTGTGTGCAAATTCAGTTTTGAGTAGTATGCTTTAGGGTTTGTTTTGTTAAACTGAGAAAAATCCCAAAAATAAAATGTTGAAATAAGTCATTCGTATAATAGTTTATGGTTAATTGGCAGATTCCTGATGCTTCATTTTATGCTGATCCCAAAAGTAGTTCAGTAATAAATGGTTACAATTAACAATTTACAATTATGTTACCTTATTTACTTAATTAAAATTAGTACATTAAAACCTCTCCAATCTGCTCTTTTCTGAGCAGCTTTATGACAAAAAAAATGATTTTGCGAAGTCTTGGATTTGAGATAAAGTTTAAAAGATTTGTCAAAAAGTTTGGGTTTTATTTCTGACAACTACGAAATAGAAACTTGTGCATAGTTTTTTAAAACCTTCTTTAAAACTGCTAATACCATAATAAACAAGGTTCATGTTCTATTTTGTATTCCTTTCTACACTCGTTATACTCTAAACAAAGAATAATGTCCCCAGACATCCTAATCCTAGTGTAGTGCTTGTTCTTGTTGGTTGTTACTCTGAGCATCCTTCCTATATGAACCAAATGTTCTTCTCTGGAGAGTGGATAATTGCAGGCAATTTATGTTCCCGAGAAATAGAACAGGAAACTATCAATAAAAAGCAAGTGTGAAACAGTGTGTTAGTAGTTGTCATCCAATCTGGACTTTTTTTTCAGGTTCTGAGCCTGTCAAGGGAAAAATACTGTCACCTGTCAGGCGGCCCTAAGAAGACATGAATAATATGCTGTAACCTCCACATCAAACTGCAGACGCAGAGTCCTTCCTCACCCATAACTATAATAAGTCCATATTGGAAATAAGCTTCTACTTTCCTCACTACATACTGCATTTTAAATCTGGAAATGCTTCAGTAAACTAGAAGAACTCCTACAGAATCCCAACATGAGTGACAAAGATAATGATGAAACGGAGAGTCGTCATCCCCTGCAATTGAAATTGAAACAAATCGCATGTCTTCATCAATTTAAAAAGGAAGAGGATGTTAATAATTTGATTTTCAAAGTCGTAGAAATAGCACCCTTACCAGGTACTTTAAAAAACGAATCCTTTATCGAAGAATAACGTTTATGCAGCTTTTTATAAAAAAAAAATCCGCTTATGCACTGAACTTAGAAATATAAGAAGGGAAGTCTAGGGATTAGGGGCTTAGTTTCATTAATTTACCATAGAATGAAGAGTGATTAACACTCAGAGCTAATTACCACATCCAACCAAGAAAAATTTAGCCCGAAGAATTTTAAAGTAGCTAATTCACCTATTTTGTATGCAGTTTTTCTACAACTTCATGAAGCTTCCGTACTCATGTTTTTTTTTCATGCATATTATTCCTAGGAGAGAGAATCCTCACAACTCTAGATGCAGCAATACAGAAGATCCATTTATTCACGTTAATCCCTAGCATGGGCCAATTAATGATGCAAATGAGCAAAGATGAAGAGACTGGGAAGAGTGTGCGGATGATTTTTCTTATGAAAGAGATGGAAAAAGCCTTTGGGGAGGAATTCTTCCAGGATTTGGCTCATCTTGGGAGTTGTCAATGGGTAAATTTATGGGATATTTTTCATCCATGTCAACTCCCTATAGCATTTCTACTGGTTTTTAAGCTCATATTATTTATTTGACAGTTTTTCAAAGCACGATAACTTTTCTTGTAAGTTTACCAACATAAGATGTGAAAAACAGTGTAGATTTCCCAAACTTCACATTTTTAGCCTGATTCCTGCTACCTTCCCCAGCGTTTCTTTCCTATATTAACCTAATGCATTTGAATGGTTTAAAGTGCTATGAAATAAATTTCCAAAAATACATTAAACTATTATTAATTCTAAATAGCAAAGTAACTGGTAAAAGATAAAAATTCTTTTAAAACATTTTATTATCTAATCTTCTTGATACTCTTCTCTTTCTTTATATATTATAAAGACATGGAAAATGCTTCAAATCGAGCGTTCCGAGCCTACTTTACATGAAGAAACTCTACAATCCCAAGAGGATAAGAACCAGATCAAGCTAAACTCCAATCCACAACAAACTACGAATTCCCCAATGGCATATCATGAAGCGACTTTCCCGACTACTGATAATAATCCCCTAGGAATGCAACTTTCTAATAAGCCAAAGCCAGAGGATAAAAAACGACTCCTCGTTTCCATACTTCAACAAGACAAATCAAAAATAACGTTTTTCAAAGACTTGCTCAAAAGTCCACTTTTTATAGCAGAGTCGAAAGAAAAAGATACAGTGGATACAGATCCTTTGACAACTTTATCTCTTTCTCCCAGTTGTGTTCCTTGCCCAAGTGCAATGCATATCACAACTTCTCCAACTACTGCTACTACGAGTATTAAACAAAGTAAAAAACTGTCTACAATTAAGCTCCTAAAACTGGGACTCAAAGGTAGATACGCTAGTCATATAAGGCAATGCTTAAAGGAACGTGATACCACGTCACTTCTATGCATCTTAAGCATCTTGGCTGAATCGCAAGCGGATTATGTATCTAAGTTCAGTTATGAAATGTCCAAACTTATGAAAATGCATGGGACTAATGCTCATAACAAAAATGACGTCCCATCCCTTCTGGATACAAAAGCGATAGTTTCCATTGATCTAAGTTTACAGGGTAAAAATAATGAAGATGTTGAAATCCTGGAAGAGCAGGATATTTCAAAGTCTTCAGATAAAGATGATCAGATCGATTCCGTAAGAAGTGAACAGGACCCAGAAACCTTGATAAGAACTGGTTCAGCCGGATGTGATGACGATGACGATGTTAAAGATCTCAACACTACATCAGAGTTAGTAAATGTCATTGACGTTCTGCAAGATAAGGATGCCTCTTCTGGAGTGCAAGGCAGGGAAAGTATTGATGAGCATAAGTCGAAATACATTTTTGATAGATCTGTCGACTCTAGTCAGTTGGATGAGAAAACAATGATTTTTGTTGATTTGAAGGTAACTTAACCTAGGTTATTATTCAGTAAGTGCAAGTAAGTGAGATAAAAAATTAAAGCGACGCATTTTTGTCTATTAAAGGAAACTAGAGAAGGTACTAAAGGACCTTCTTTGGATCATGAGAGATATTCCTATGAGCTTGACACACCAACCTCCTCTCAGGCATTAGACGAATACATGTTTGAAACTGACATATCCTCCGAACAGGTTTCCAATTCCAATCTGGGATTAAATGAGTTCCAAGAGGCTCATCCCATTTGCCAGATATGCAAAAAAAGAGACATGCGAAACGTTACCTTGTTAAATGAGCAAATTACAAGCTCACTTATTGAAATGATTGAGTCCAGGATTAGATTTATTTACAAGAAACTTATAAAGAATCTAATGAACTGCCCAAGCTTTATGTCTTACTTGGAGAAAGTTTTGAATCAAATTAAAATACATGAGCAAAACAACGAAAAGGAAACAAATAAATTAGGAAATGACCCCCAAAACTGCTACGAATTAGATCCAATATCCCCAAACTGCCTTATCTTTCTGGAGACGACCAAATTGTTAAAAATGATTACAAGAAGTAGATTCATACTTCCGGGGGATGAGAAAAAAGCTAAAGATAAAGATGTACTCATTTGCAGTAGAAATTTACAACAAATCTCCCGTAGAGTTGTAGATTTAGAAGATGAGCTTTCCAGAATGCGGACAAAGTCAGATTATAGATTAGAAGGTTTAGTCCATCAAATCCGTAAATTAGAGAAAGAATTGGAAGAGGAAAACATTCAAAGTAGCCTTGAAGTGCTTGAAGAAGTGTAAGAAAGTTGTATGATTACTTATCATTTCCTACGTCGTAGGTTGTTATGCATGAATGATTTTTGGGGTTTTGTTGATTAATTAAAAACAGAAAGGGCTATGAGACTGAGAAAGTCATTCAGCAAAAGAAACATCAACTAAAAATTACTGAAATAAGTTTGGAAACCCAGAACGCAACAGAAAGATTGGATTTCGCCCTTAAAACCCTGGATATGGGATATAAAGGGCTAAAAAAGCATAGGTTTATCCACAAAAGCTTATTTTAACTGTAATTTAAGCTTAGAAAGATAAAAATAACGGAATCATATCATTTTTACATTCAGGAAGGAATTAGAAAATCAGAGAAACGAAGCGATCAAAGAGTATGATGTTATCATGTCGCAGCTTCAAGAAATACTTGACAAGCTTTATCGCGAAGAACGCAAAAAATCCCGAGATATAAAGAAACTAGAAGCGGATTACAGAATGGTCGAGGAACAGTTTGAAGAAATGAAAACGATCCGTAGGCTTAGAGAAATCTTACAAAATTCTCAGATGGTTGAGTCTGTTCGAAAAAATTGGGCTGCGAAACGAATTCAGGTGCAATAAAAAACCAAATATTACTCAATATTCTCATTGTTCAGTGAAGGAGTGTGGACTCGTAATAAAATTATTACTGGAACTTTTAGGACGCTTGGCAGCGCTATAAAGCATTGCAGTTGAAGAAGCGCCGATTAAAAAAAGGCCGAGGTAGGAAAACGGGAAAGAAGAAGGATGCTGGTAATGCTGCTGCATCCAAGAAGAAAAAGTAGCATGATTATTAGGCAACAAAGGTTCATATAATAAAGTCCCCTTTAAAAAAAATGGAATCGTTTATCCAAAATACATTCTTTTTTTTATTCTTTATTTACTATAAATTAATAACGAGAACAAAAACTAAAATCAGACAACAGAATTAAGTAATTAACTGCAAATTTAAGTTAGACTAAGCTAATCCAGCATCCTTTGCCATTCCATAAAATATGGACTTTTTATTCCGAAGTAAATTGGAGGGTGTGTCAAATTCTTTAACTTCTCCCTTGTCCAAAACCATCACTCTAATGAAGCAATTACAATTAGTTTAAATTCCATATCGCATGGCCAAATCAGAATGCATATTAATGACCAGTAATTAGTTGGATCATACCTTGTAGAATCCATGATGGTATTTAATCTATGGGCGATTGTTAGTACTGTAGAGTCTTTGAATTCTTTTCTAATTGTGCCCTGAATTAAATCATCTGTCTCTAAATCCACTGCAGCCGTTGCTTCGTCAAGGACAAGAATTTTGGTCTTCCTTAGTAAGGCTCTCGCCAAACACACTAGTTGCCTTTGACCAACACTGCAATAAGAACATAAATAATTAATGATGATGATATATGACGACGGTGAGGTCGCATCGCAATCTTTACAAATCCAGTAACTTTGCACTGTTTTATGGAATATTACCTTAGATTCTCTCCACCTTCACTTATCTCATGAGCTAATCCTGCTGACAAGCCGCTGACAAAAACCTTAAGATGCGCTAGTTCAAGAGTTCTCCAAAGTTCCTCGTCAGAATACTTCTCAAACGGGTCAAGATTCATCCTCATTGTTCCCGAGAATAATACTGGATCTTGTGGTATAATGGTTATCCTTCCTAAATATTTTCATGGGAAAAGTTCAAGCTGAATCGGTAATTATTCTAACATGACTAGATGGCTTAAACTTAGGTCACCATACCGCGCACGTCATGAAGGCCAAGTTTGGATATATTTTGTCCGTCAATTATTATGTTCCCTCCAGCAGCTTCAATTATACGGAATAGTCCTAAGGTCAAACTTGATTTTCCTAGGTATATAAACGCATTTTGTCAAAAAAAACTATTATCACCCCCGTTAAAAAGGAATCCCCTGCATAATCGTTTTAAAACCTCCATCGTATCTTACCTGCGCCTGTCCTCCCAACGATACCAACCTATGTAATACAGATGAAAATATGCTATTACTTTGATTGACTTTATATTACAATTAAGTTAATAGAAATCACCCTGCGAGTGCGACAATCTACAAATGAAACTAAACGAAGGTCATACTTTTTCACTAGGCTCAATAACACACGTAACATTCCTTAGAACCAAATCCATTCCTTCTCGGTAGCGAGTTTTATAATGATCAAATGCTATCAGCCCTTTCTCCGGCCAAGAGGAGGCTGGCTTCCTCTCTGGAATTTCTAAATCAGCTTCCTAAATACAATATACAGAAAGTTATTTGAAGACAAGAAAACCTCAAATCCTGTTAATTTTAGTTTAATTAATCTAAACCTGTGGGGTTTCGCCGTATTCTTTCATTCTTTCCACTGCAACAGCATTAGTCTCGACTTCAGAAGTCATTCTTACAAGCCAATTGAGAGTTTGAGTAATTTGTAAGGCATAAGATATGGATAAGCCGACTGCGCCAGCATCCAAAGTTTTTCTTCCGAGAACAGCAAACAGACCAGCGAAGAAAATAATAAGATTTCCGATAGTTTCTAATCTTACTGCCAACCATCTGTAAACAATCCACCATTTGAAAAATTCCACATATAAAGTAAACAACGGTTTGGACAGGAAAACGATTTACCGGTTAGCAATAAGCGATGGAAAGTAGCACTTCTGGTTGGTATCAACTTTGTTTTCAGATTCCTTAATAAATCGTTGTTGTACAGCGTATGCTCTAATAGTAGTACAACCTGTCAAGGTTTCTCCGAAGTGGGAATAAATCGGAGATCTTGAAACCGATTCTAAGCGTTTTAATTGACGAGAAGTCGCCACGTAGAATCTTTGTACCAAGTAGTAAACTACACCGAGCGGAACAATAGCAGCCAGAAACAAAGGAGTGTTGACGCTGATGATAACGCAAGTGGCCAAAACAGTAAACAGACATTGAATCCATGATTTAAGATTCATTGGCAGCGTAACATCAACAGCTGAAAATCATATATCACAAGCTGTGCTATGGCTATATAAATATTAATGGTCAGTTGTATTGATTGAGTATTCCAAAAATTCATACCGTCCACATCCTTAGAAAATCTATTAACGATCCGTCCAAGAGGAGTTGTGTCAAAGAATGACATTGGTGATTTTAATACATGGGACAACATAATGTTGTGAAGTCTAATTGCAGCTTGCAACATTCCTAAAGCTGTGACAACTGAACCAATCATGACAGCAATACCTGGATACCGATAACTCATGTAACTAAATGCAAGTTATTGAAGTGTAGTGTAAGTAAAAATATTGGTCTACCTTGAGCAAGACCTAACCCTCCATAAACACCGAGATAAAGATCCCTTTTTCCTGAATCCATAGTTCCATCTGCTTCCAGTGGCTCTTCTGACCATCTAGAGAGCCATACGCTAGATCCCACTTGAAATACTAAGGAGCAGAAGACAAAATATTTTATCCTTTATGTATGCTCATATCTATAAGTTACTCTGAAATAAAGCACATACCTTGAAAAATACAATTGAAGAACAGGGTCAATAATCCCATTTGCAGACCAACAGCTTTAAAGTAGTGAAAGTACACATCTTTCTTCACACTGCCAGTCTCTGCTTTCTCTATTTCGATCAGTTTGTCTTTAGCAACAGCAACTGGTGTATCTTCTTTTTTTACACTTGACGCTCGTCTCAACAAAGGGATCTTGGTACCACTTCCCTAAAATACAAATGAGCAATGAGAAAAGGGTTCAAAATTCACATAAAACATTGCAAATTGTAGGTTATGTTTCAAAAACACACATTAGACAGATTTGATGGACGTCTTCTTCGAGAGACCCCATCTCCGTCGCTGATAGAATCTGATATCTGCGACTGTTGACGTTCCAGAACTTTTTCTTTGCCCCCGAGTACTTGTTCCAATTCTTGTAAAACCGTTTCATATTCCTCCTCGTTACCTTCAGTCATATGATGAACAAGGAAGTCGGCAAAAGCTCCCTAAACACACATCAGTCGATTATTATTGGACTTAATTCGGGTCAAGTTTTAGCAATCGTATACCTTTTTATGCATTAACTCGACATAAGTTCCTTCTTCACTTATTTCTCCATCTTTCATAACAATTATATGGTCCATGTGCGGAAGAAAGTTTATGCCTACAGAAAAAATATATTTTCCACAGTTAAAGGAACGCTTTCTTTGATGTCAAGATTTCTCGAGCTTTTAGGCCATACATACCATGAGTCACCAGTATTCGTGTTTTCCCTTTCAAGATTCCATTGGGTCCAAGTACGTTTTCAAATATATGTTTCCCAACGTGAGAATCGACTGCACTCAACGGATCGTCTAGGAGGTAAAGATCCGACCGACTGTAAGCCGCCCTGGCTAGAGATACTCGCTGCTTCTGACCACCACTCAAATTCACACCCTTAAATGGGTGTCCAAGTAGGTTAGTTTCATTCAATGTAATGATTTACAAACGAATTATATTCCAAACTGACCTTTTCACCGATTTCTGTTGAATCTCCGGCAGGAAGAATTTCCAAATCCGGTTTCAAGGCACAGGTATCAATTACTTGGTTGTATTTGTGTTCATTTACATTTTCTCCAAACAAAATGTTTTCCTTCACTGTGCAGTTCTGAATCCAAGCTTGTTGCGCAACATACGCCACCTTACCCTGGAATTAGTACAGTGACGTCAAATTGAATGCAACATAATTTCTCAATGCATACAGTTTTTAGAAACCAAGGCCTTAGTTAGTACCTTTCTCTTCACATCTCCTTTATTTTTTATCATTTCTCCAAGCAAAGCGGACAACAGTGAAGATTTTCCAGATCCTGTGATCAAGAAGACATATTTTTTAGCATATATATGACTTTTACTTCAATACAAACTGTAATATGCATATAACTTACCAACTGCACCGACAACAGCAACTAAAGAACCTTCTTTAACCTTCATATTGATATTTTTCAAGGTAGTAACTTCAGAATCCCAAGAAAATTCGCCCTTCTCAATAACAACGGGATATTCTGAGGACCAAATACATCAATAATGAAAATTCCAGATTGCTAAGACATTTTAAGATTCATAGAGTACAATTTATTATTGCAGTTATTACGTTCGTTTTCATCATAAATTATTGCGTCTTGATCAATTTCTTCCGCGTTCAAAAACTTATTTAATCTTTTGACAGCAACGCTAGCCTAAAATTTAAAACTTTTATTAAAATGACATTACAAAAGGGTGTTTAAAAATAAGAAACATTTAAAATATAAGAATTCAAACCTCAACAGCAGCAACGATCATCATAGGCTGCAAGAAAAATACACAGATCTTTACATAAAACCGAATTTGACGCATGTAATATTGTAATAATAACGTATATTGAGATCCTCTTACCAAAACCGTCATAGGCATCTTCATAATATTAAACAAAGTAAGGGAAACAAAGGCCTTCCTTGCATCCAGCACATTGTTCGCGTCGATTAAAACATATGTTGCAAACGTGACCAATGAGACCTGCACCAAACGTAATGATTTATTGTAAACAATTACGATGATACAACAGCCATGAAGATTGTATTCTAACCGCAAACGGTGCACAAGTCCAAACGAAAGACGTCCCGGCATTTAGATAGGCAACACGTCGAAGCACATTCATTTCCTTCTGTCGAATTCCCATCACTTGGGCCTCAAAACTTGGTTCCCAGGCATATAATTTCAGCACCTGAAATTTAGCATATTTTTAAATGACGTAACCTTTTTAACGTGGGTATCGTAGGGTCAACAGGTATTCACAAAATAAAATAATCTGAACCTTTATTCCAGAAAGAATTTCACTCATCATTTTTACTCTTGAATCCTTATTTTTCATTTGTTGAATTTGCAATCGCCTAATCTTTCCAGCGATAACTCCGTTCACGGGGATAAGAAGAATCATTATTGCCACACCAGCAAGTACAGAAGGTCCAAGTATTTGCCAAAGGAAATATATACTCAAAGCGATTTGCAGAGGAGCACTCCATAGCATGTTAAGATATGTCACCGTGTCCATTATCTTCTGGACGTCTACACTCATCAAATTCACAATTTCGCCAACAGTTGATTCTTATTAAAAAATCAGTCAGCCCTTTTATTATTTATATGTAATTGTAAATAGTTGGAATGAATATAGACTACTTTATACATGCGGAAATACCTTTCCGGGCAACATTGGATATAAGGAGGGCTTTCCGGTAAATCGCACTGGTCATGGTAGTTCTTATCCTCATTCCCACTCTGAAGACTTGGTGAAAGTACTGTGCCAAAAATATTGTTTGTATCATAGATGTGACCATAAGAACTCCAACGTACATAAACCCTTTCCAATTCTCCTCCTCTTCGTGCTCAATAAAGTATATTAGCCACCTGTTTGAAAACATTGATACATTTCAATTTAATCACGAAGAATTTGGGTGTCTTCGCATGCATTTTAAGGGTAGGTAAGCTTACTCGAGTACAATGGGTGAAACGAACGTGAGAAGGTCTTGAACAATTTTAAGTAAAGCACCGAATAAGAACACTGGACCAAATGCTTTAGCAAGCGTCACGAACACGCTGACTTCAGTTTTTACTTTTTCAGAACCAGCTTGAGACTTTCTAAATATTTCAATTGAGTTATTAATTATTGATACTTATGGAACAAAAATCACATCGTACGGGTAAGGGGTAACCCACTTGGATTTGTTCAATTCTGCCTGCCAACGCTTATCAAACAAGGGGACTTGGTAGTTAGATTTGTCTTCTTCATTGAGATCCCATAAATCGTCCATTTCTAAAGGTTTTCTATAACCCAAACGAGCTAGACCCTCAAACCAGAAGAACACCAGCTTCGATAAGAAAGATGCAGCAGCTTCAGGACAAGGTTGCTAAATCGTAAAGAAAAATGTTTTAGCAGCACAGGCCCACTTTTATTATTGCTTCGAAGAAATAAAAAAACTTCATTGCTTACCTCGAATACCTTATCCCCAGCCCCCTTTACTGGAGCTCTGTCCGCCCAGCAATTTAGTAAGAATATTATAACAACAAAAGGATAATGAACCACATGAATTCGGTAGTACAAAATGCCTTTATCGTCCACCTGAGAAATTATAGTTAGATTAGCACATAGAATTATTCTCGACAGTGACAGTAGAATAATATAAAGATGTAAACTGTTAAGTCTCTCGTCTTTTATTCATTTTACTTCATTAGGTGGATTCCTAAGATTCGTTTGAAAGGCGAACACATCGAAGATGAGCGACAGCAACCAGAACATAAATAAGATACCGGAACTGCGTACTCCTTTGGTTTTGTGAAGTACCATCAGTAAGAACACAAGTAACTGTTAATAAAAAGGGACGATTTAATATTATGAATTTCAAAGAAACGCAGAAAGAATTCTTAAATACGCACGTAAGTTGCTATCTTCAGAATTGTTGAATATCGTTCAGCTTTATAAAAGTCGTAATTCTTGCTCTCCAATTGAAAGGTGAGGCCGAAGTGGACAATATGAAGAAGAATAAGGGCCCAAATTCCACAAGTCTTCGCGACCATCAAAGGGCTCACTGGTATTTGGCGGATCTTTGATTTCAGCAATGAAGGAACTTCGAAGAGGCATAAGAACCACAGGAAAAGGCAAGGTACCCATACTAATACTGTTTGTTCGAAACACGGGGTGAAATCTGGATTATTCGTGTACCAAGTTACGTTGGCGTCCTGAAAAAACAGTCATTTAGAAATTAGTCTATTCTAGAATTCTTTCTCCTTAATTTTAAATGGCATCCAAAATTTGCGATGGACCGGAATATTCAGGAAATCCGATAATTTTAAAAAGCTATTTATCATGAAAATCATCATCATACACAATCAGACAATGGTAGGAAGGACAAGGCCCAAACATTTATCTAAACTGGAATCAGTACTCAAAATAGAACGATCAAAACTTCGGTTATCCGGTTATCGCTTAATGATTTAGTCACTGGCGAGAAAAATACGCACTTCACAATCAACCCATGATGACCTATAATACATCAATAGATTACATTTTTACATCCAGGATCGAATGACTCCACCTAAGCACTGATTACAACCCGAAATGATATACATGCATTTCACATCTCAAGTGAATAGCTGCATTTTGGGAGGAAACAACCTCGCTGTTAATTGACCGCTTACAGCATGAAAAATCTTCAAGTGTGAAGTCCAAAAGCTTCGGTAATTTTAGAGAACGATGGGAATGTACGAACGAATGTCTGAAAACTTTAATTTGATGACTACTACACATGTTACATCAACCAGAACTATAATCTCACCCAAAACGTAGAGTTGCAAAATTCATCTAGAGCTGGATTGTCCATGACGAGGTGAACGTATCATTAACACAGTTTCAACGGGGTTGTGTGCATCTGCATTCAATCAACAGGTGAATAAGTCTCCAGCTTGATTAGGTAATTTATCACTAAGAGGTTACGGTTACAGAATCACTATCGGCCCTAAAAACGGGCCTGACTTAGATGAATACTACTCCAATTGTTCTCCAATCTTCAACAATTAGTCTACAATGATAATACTGCCACACCGGGGTTGGATTTCTAGTCTCTGTCAAAACAAAGTCACAAAATAATTAAGTAGCCGTTTGCATCCCAAGTATGAAACTCTTTTAAAAGCTTCACCTAGATGAGCCGGGCAGAGTTCATTTAATATTACAAACCTTAAAAATTAAAGCCTACATCTGTATCGGTCTATATCTTTATCATGGTAGTGACCCACTGCACTGGTACGAACATCAACCGATGCAATAGATTACAGACCGACACACTTGACACACCATCACGTTATATAATTATCGCTAATCGTTCCATTCCAGGTCATATTACACGATAAACATTTTATTTCGACACTGCCGTAGTAATCCTTATAAAACTCTAGTACTGTTCATCAATTTTGATTAGTATCAGCACACAAACAGGTAAGTGTTTCCCTATCAATCGATTGAAACCACTCTCTCGTTACAACACCTCAATGCATCACCTCCACTTTGATAAATAAAATACATAACAAAAAGAAGACCTCGTGAATCCAAAACACCATCATCATCAGTAAACTAACATTAACATTATACATGTTCAACCTCTCTTCACTGACGAAAAGTACACGTTATTAGGTAACGCTTCGAAGCAAAAGCAGGTTCATCTTCATACTAAATGATATAAGTGGTAGTATTAGCATTAGCATGGAATTCTTTCTGTTTAACTGAATGTTGACTTCATTTTTTATGGATGAATATTATTACTTTTACTACCTTTACTGCTTATAGCTTATCATAATGAATGAAACCCTGAAACCCGACGACTGTGAAGCGAATAGAAAATAAATAATCATTCCTACACAAAAACTTATCCATAGCAAACGTTCATTTCCTTCAGTACTACAACTTAAAGATTCCTTTTATGGTATCCTACTTTACTTTTCCAGAGGTACCTTTTTTACAAAGCCTACCTTTTGCATAAAACCCATCAAAAGAAATGCTTCAATAGATTAATTATTGGTCTTTGTCAAGATCATTTTTCATGTTGTAATAATTGCTAGACAAATCCATAAAACACTCACTCATCCTACCGTATTTGCTTTGCTACTTACTTGGATAGATACACCCAGAAAAACAATTGAAATATTATGCTTCATCATCACCGTCATTTCATTAGTCAAAGGAGTCAAAACAATTCTACTATCAGGCTAGACGGTAGAATAGAAGACGTACTCCTTTGTAATTAATTTGTTCGCACTTCACGAACTTATTTCATAGAAAAAATGTGGATAAAAAACACGACATTAAAAACGTTACAAGTTGCTGGATTAAAGCAGTAGGAGGAAAGCTACCACTACTACAACTATTTGATGATTGATCATTAAGAAAAGATAAACACCGTCTACTTCTACATCTACAATAATGTATGCAGCTACCATGAACTTGTGTATGTAACATCGCTAAATATGACATAAAAGTTACAGAAAAGTACGTAACTTAAAACTTACGGTCTATTTTTAGTGTTTATGAAATTACAGAAAAGTGCCAGTGTTCCTGTGCTTACCCACCACCGTGTCCCAAAAACTCTACCTATTTTAAGTTTATATGGAAATACACTTTAAAATCATCGTATCATAAACCTTTCCTTGTACCTACCTACTTACTAATATAGTTGTTTTATTTTTAGGATGAATGAAGCTTATTCTTGTTCTTCCTGTTAGTAAGTAAAAGTAAGGAAATAACTTCACATTTATGCATACAGCCCAGTTAACCTGAGTATAGTGCCACTTTAACTGGTCAACCCTTACAATTTTCGAATATCAAACACAAAAACGAAGGTTGCAGTTGAAGAATTAAATGCATGCCTTCCGATCCGCTACTTCTTGATTTAAATACGAGCTGAATTCACTGAAATTAGAATAAAAGCAATCAAAGTCGTACAACTACAACTGCCTTTAGCGTTGATTAATCGAGGTAATCGCATGTATTTCTCCTGATCTGACTTCTGATCTACCTTTTTGAGCGGTGTAGAGGTTTTTCTTTACGGTCTAGCTGACCCTGCAGTCAAGCTAAATGTATAAGACCTTGAAAAACATGGAAATACTTGCTACGAAACACATACCAACGTGCTAAAAACTAAACCTACAACCTGCAGAAGTTAATAAAAGTTAAATTAGACCCATCCAATCCATACCCTTTATGACGCTGAATAAGTAATGCACCGGACGTTCACGAAAAATATCACATCACTTCGAATCGGCACCGACGACAGACCAAACGATGTTGATTTAATTACAACTGAGGTAGAAGTACTGACACGTGTCGTCAACTGTAAAGTTAACGTCACGACCCCTCCGGGTCCGGACCTTGGTCACCCTTCTTCACGAACCGAAATCGGGTTTTTCAGGGAATCACTGACAGAGACTCCATACTATTTCCATCCGTTGTAATTAAGTATCCTTGACCGCGTTCTACCGCGCGTTAACTTTCTTATAGGACCCGGCCGCAGATGATTATCTACAAAAATCGTACAAAAACATATCAGATAAGCTCTTATCTTAACGTAAACAAAGACAGATAATGATAAGCACGAAGATAACCCTCTCTCCCTTCAAAAACACTTGTTAATTTAAAATATATACGTCAATAAAACCCATTTAAAAAATACACAAATCTCCAACCTCATCAATCCTTTTTTACTACACAAAACGCCGGCACTGACTACATTTTTAATTAAATTAATAAATCTCTTTAAAATCGATCGAAAAAACCTCGAAAAATGTTCCTAATTTAGGTCATTTTGACCGCACGACCGGTCACCCAAAAAACAAACTTAAAAACCTCAAAAAAAACCATGCAAGTTCCACGCGCTTATTCTACTCCAAAAACTGGGACCATCGAGAGTTTTTTTTTACATCAAAAGTTGTCAAAATAATCGTTCCATTTCCATGAAATTGTCAATCAATAAAATCAATGGAACTTTATTTTTATTTTTAAAAATCCATTCCGATTTTACTACAAACGATGCAGTTAATTTACGATGGATAAGTAGACTAATTAATTAATGGGCTTATCGGCAGGCAGATAAGATAAGGTCGAGTACAAGAACAAGGCTACAAATTTGCATGAAATGTTATGTTCTTATCTTTAAGAAGAGTTACCTATAAAACTTGAAATAATTTAGAAGAGTGTCCGATGGATCGATTGGATGGATGGCCGACTTTAATTATCTTCTGTCAAAACTCAAAACCCAACCAGGTTAATACACAATGGATAATGAGCAAATGGATAGTCTCATGCCTCAGAGTTTGGCAAAAGTACAGAACTATAATATAATGTTCCTTTACTTTCCATTACCATTGCATTTTTTGCTAACTCGCTGACTTTGCATGGTGTTATATATAATTATGTTAAAAAACCCAAGGCCAATGCATAGAATACCTACCCCAGAAAAATATAAAATATAGTAGAATTGACAACCTGGAATAATAACGTTGTTTGGAGGATAATATTCTGAAGCATATTAATATTTTACATGCAGTCCAGTTATCATTGGTTTCTTGCGAACTTTATTTGTATGCAAACTTGAGTAAAGCTAGTGAAGTTACTAATATAATAGCCGGTGGTGTCCTTCCTTCCAGGCAACTTTTTGCATGGAGTAAAAAAAATTAATAATTATGATGAATCATTGGGATTATTTGGCAGAATTTATTGACCATGCTTTCCATGCTTTTTAGTGTTTTATGAATATATATTATATTATGTTAAGAATTAAGGTACACGACATGACGTAGCGTGAGCTAATTAGATGGTCGGGTCAACCCTTGTACTAGTACTACTGTTTGTACTCTTGTACAGAGTTTTTGAGGATTTGAGATGTTTTAAAACAGAAAATAGACCTGATTCATGATGGTATTGGTACATAAGATAAGATAAGTGTGTACGCGTTAATAGCTAAACTTTAGAGTGGATGGAGTGTTGAAAAGTGCTTCTTTGCAAAAGCTACAAAAGCTAAATGTTAAGATGAGTTTTTTTCAGGTAAATTTGGGATTTTAAAATTCATTGAAATTCTTATATCTCTATTTTTAAACGGAAGATATATAAATGTATGGTTTATTGTTTCAGATGGTAATTGTTTGTGTAATTACTTTTTAAAGACTTTTCTGAGCCTTAAGTGTTGTAAAATTTCTGGAACTGTCGCAAGTTTAGTTAAAATAATTATGAATTGTCCACCTTTAAAGCTATGATCCTTTGCTACATTTCCCTTAAGCCAACGCCATTACTGTTCTAAAGGTTTTTGAAGAAGAATGGATAATAAATTGTGAACATAAAATAAAAAGGATGAGTCAAAGTTTTTAATAAAAGGAACGTTTCTTCTATGATGTATGCAGCTCATTCGAGTATTCGTTTAATTTAATTTGCAACTGTAACTGTAACTTACATTTACGACTTTCTCCTACAATTCCCAGAAGTTTAAATTTCTTAAATAAGTTTCCGTTGAGTTAAGATATTTCCAGTTCGGGGACGATTTTGTGTAATTTCCCGGGTGGAACCGAATTCGGAGTTTTTCTAAATCTACCTAAATCCACTCTGCTGTGGTTCTATCCAACCGGATCGATTTAGCTACTTTCATACACTTTTGGTTTAGTATAGTTTCAGTTGGCTTACTTTCTTTTTCGGGGGTTTCAGCATTGATTTACTGTCATGAATGAAATCCATGCAATTTCTTGAAGCTTATTCGAGATTTCTATCAGTCATTTTTTTTAGTTCCAAAGACATTTTTTATAAGTTATGACAGGGATGTTGTGAAATCGGTTTTTCCACTATCTAACTTACACCTAAATATGCTGTCAGTCGTAAGCCCTCGTTACCTATGTTTCCGAAATAACCTATTACCATGCAACTGTTCAAGATTGCCTTATTATAGCATGATTAAATCCTGCAATTCAATTACTGCATAAGTCCTGTCCTGTAAGTAGCAGCAGCTTCCATCAAGCCTACATTGTCTGCATTCAAATAATTCTTAATCGAAATGCTTTAGTATCTCTAACTGATAAAACAAATTAACCGACTGTAGTTATCATCTTATCGTAATGTGTAATGATATCCAATCTCCAGTACATGCAACGTCAAATTCCAGTAACTGAATTATATAATCCAATTCGATTATAATTCCATGATAAAATCTAACATAAATATTAATATTGTACTTTTGATTAGTTCTGCTTGGCAGAAAAGATTTAATTGAAAATGAAAGATCCAGTACATTCTCCTCGTTTACTTTTTAGTGGAACCTTCATCAAATCATCATTCAGCAATCATGCAATAAAGCAATCAGAATAATGCCACGCATATAGTCTAACTTCCGGCAAACTTCTAGCATTGGTTGTCGTCTGCTAACCATATTTTGACTACATGACCCATTCCCAGGTCTTAAAGTCTCGAACAAAGCTAAGGGTAGTTGAGATTGAGGTCTAGTTATGGATTAGGAATAGCTTAGACCCAACAAAACGCTTGCTGACCCAATCACAATTTACCGATAGGTAATATATCCCACGTAGATTGCAAAAACATGCAAAAGAGTATACAATAATAATTGTTGGTATGATTTAGGAATGACATTTTTGGTATTCGCATCGAAAAAGTAGAACGTACATTACACAAACGGTTAGTATTTCTGGAAACTAACTTTTTCTAATATATAATTAATGAGAAAAATGCATGCATTGTCAGAGTAATCTACACGATAGAAGTTAAATGCCGAGTTGCTTTCCCCGAAGCTCAAGTGCAATATGCATTAATAGAGCAATATGGGGTTCCTCCTTTATTAGTGTATTACACA
>JAQFZX010001489.1:0-29016 GCA_034682405.1 Hydroisotoma schaefferi | reverse complement strand
GACAAATCTCATCAGCAGTAACAAGAATAGAAATCTGTTCTGACAACTCAAGGTAGAAAATAATCATGAATGCATATACTATGTTATAATTAGGTAGCTAGTTAGTATATAGTAATAATAAACTCTTAAGAGGTACAAAATCATGACAAATGAGGATTTGTCCTAGAATTTACATTGGATTGGAATTTCAAAAGCTACATTTTACGTCGATTTTGATTGTAATTTACACTGGCCTTCTTTTTAATACGTGCACTACGACGAGGAGAAGTAGGTGCTTGAGACGATAACGAAAGCGATGGTGGGTCAATGCTAGATTGGACAACTGATCTCCCATCGTCGTTGGTCTCTAAAAATATTAAAAAATGAACGGTTATTATCATTAAAAACAACTTTATGTGTAACTGAACGTTCAAATCTTGTAAAGATTGATATAGTAGGCTTAGGCTTTTTGTTATTTGAAGACTAGAGGTTTGTAGAGGAATCTCGGATGATGTGTCCTGAGAAACGGTGTAGAGAGGCTTAGGAATGGCTTGAGGACTCCGTCGAGACCCTTTGCGTGACCTTATCCCCCAACTTCAGTGTGTATTATGGATGCTGAGGATCATTTTATTTTGTACCGTTGGTGCCGGTTGTGAGCTTTCTTTCTATAGTGAACACAAACTAACCCCAACAAGTTACATTTATTATGACCTTTATGAATGATTAACGAGGTTCAAGCTACTAGGTCGCTTTAATCTTCCTGGATGTGGGAACGGTGAGTTCCAGCATCTCGCCAAAGGTTTGACGTTCTCTCGGTCGACGAGGTTGATCGTGTTGAAACCGATGAGGACTCTATCCTTGGTAACGAGGCTGAAATCTTCTATGTCCCTCTTATCAACTTCAGGATAAGATTCAGGGAACGGCGTGGTTGAGCTGCCTGTTATCAGCAATTAAGGAAGTCTCCAGGGATATAAATTTATCACTAAAACTCATACATTCAAAGAAACATTTCAGAAAAATATTCCCATGTATAGATTATTAGATTAGTACTTTTCTACAAAGGAGCTTATTTTGCATCTTTTACTGAATTATTTTCTCTCATTCTTGTATTTAGTTGCCGTCGTCGTTAATTGAAGATTAGATCTTAGAATTAAATTTTATAGAATTGAGAAATGAATGAATATTTTCTGTCATTCTGTTTTAAATTTTGTCTCATCGTATTGAAGATAAGATCGAAAAAATAATTCCCATAGAATTAAAAATTAATTTGGGATAAACTCTGCATGTAGGATAGAAAAATCTTTGAGTCACAGGATGTGAAGATTTAGCATTTGCATTTTAAGATTGCGATGAATGAAGTTGAGGCGGAATAAGAATGTGAGGTGACTACTTAATTGGACATGTCTGCCTACAATCTTTCCAAATTTTAACTCAAACTTCTCGAATATTGTCTAATAAAAATGCTTTTGCTTGTTTCTTGGGAAATCAGTGAGAAACTGTCCCTTTTTATGAAATTGCTAATATTTGTTTCGAATTTTCTTCAAAATCTTTGATTGACCTGCCTTTTCCTACTCCGACTAACCATCTCACAAAATGTGATTTGAAAAATTAAAAATAAAATTTCAATCGCAGCTAATGAAATGTAAAAAGGATGAAAAAACCAGACCAAACCAAATGATGATGTTGACTTCTATGCGGATTTGTTCACTTTTATGAAGTTCCGGTTGACTTTAATGGGGTTGTGTTGCTGCGCTGGGTCCAGCCTAGGATAAGCTCCACACCCATGATTACTTCCAATAGAAACCAACCAGTTTTGCGATGAGATTAGCGATTTCTAGTATTTCATCCTTCGGATGATGTTGGGACGCTGCGTTGTCGCTTCGAGGAGGATGTTCACAAATTGGAGAATATCCATCCTTCGTTTGCTCCAGATAGATCGTCAGGGAATTTAGGTACCCAAATGCACTTTTTTTCTGTCTTTGTTCCTTATTTTAGGACACTTTTGATTGTTTAAAAGTTAGTTAGACATGTGAATGAAGTAAAGGACGAGTTTTCGAAACTTTTCAGGTAAGAAAAATGAATTTTGGACATGTGAATAAAGAACTGGCGCAGAAATATCAACTTTTTTTTGAAAAAAATAGAGTTTTTAGCTGTGTGAATGAAGTAGAGGAGTGGAGGTCTGCTCGTGGAGGCAGCAAGGAGAGACTCCCTTTGTCTCGGCCGCTCCGCTCGTCTCTTTTGGTGGTGGTTGTGGTCTGGAATCTTCAAGATCCTTCCACCCGAATTATGTAATCCCTTTTGGATTACGTAATTTAAAGGTTTTTTTAACTTTTTTATATTTTAGTTCGCCTCCCTTTAAAATTCAAACGGGTTTCGAGCACCATATGTAGCGTTTCTCTTATCGCTTGACCTGTTCCGTGCTTTCTAACTATCTTTGCTACTTGTTCTTATGCTAGATAATAGGAAATGCACGCCGTTTCAGTTGAATAAAGGGAGTTTTGCGAGCAATTAAATAATACAATATTTATTGATCAAGGGGGTAATCAATACTGGAATAATAATAATTAGAATCAGAGGGATGAGACAAGTTAGAGCTCTTGTCCCTTTGAGAGAGATAGACTGAATGAGGAGCGTTCCTTCTCGATCCTGTGGGTAATGGAGAAGTGGACGCGAGATAAGATACAATATTGCCAGATGGGCATAAATAGGATAGGAGAGGGGTTGCAATATTATTATTACATTCGGGCTAAAATGCCCCCATCGATGGGTACATCTACTCCCGTAATCATCTTTGAGTTTTCGCTAGACAAATAAACAACAAGGTTTGCTGCATCCTCTGTAGCTAAAAATCCCGGAATGGGTGCTGTATCGTGGACATTTTTGACTGCAGAGGATATTTCAGGAGTCATTTCCAGATCTGTGATTAGCGGTGTCAACATAGCTGTGGGACATATGGCATTCACCCGAACCCCAAGGGAACCCAGTTCAACTGCAAAACACTTTGTCATCATTGTCAATGCTGCTTTGCTACACGAGTACACGGATGCAGCTGCCGTGGCCTTTGAGGCAGCCTATCAAACCAAAATTATACCATACAAATCCAATTAAGATTTTGCCAGGTCTAAATCCACAAACATTTACAATACAAAAAGTTACGAGGAAATATTAACTAATTTGGCAATTCTGGTATCTAATATTCATTTTCCTTACAACAGAAGAAACGTTAACAATTGTTCCGTCTTTAATCCCATTTTTGACCACGTTCTTTGCAAATATTTGCGACAAATTGAATCCAGCTTTGAAGTTAATATTCATAAGTCTGTAATGACATGACAGATTTTTTATTTCAATTCTTTTTAACCTCGATCTCGATCATAAATCTTGTATGAATTTGTTTTAAATTACTTGTCCAACATTTCTTCTTGAACGTTTGGGATTAATGTGACCTGCATTATTCCAGCACAATTGACTAAATGGTGGATTGGACCAAGTTTCTCTACAACTTTTTCCACCTCAGCCCAATTAGTTATATCCACATTGATTGGAATCACTTTGGGGTACTTGTCCTTTAAAATGTTTAAATTCCCTTTTTGATTATCCAAGGCAAACACTTTTGAGGCTCCGTTCTCCAAAAACTTTGCAACTATTGCTGATCCCAAACCTTAATTATAGCCGATGAGATTTTAAGAATTAGAATATCCATTCTTTCTTACAAAATAAGATTGTTGAAATCTGATACAAAGTGCTTTGTTACCTCCTGCTGCTCCTGATATCACAATATTTCGGTTTTCAAAAAGTTTTCCCATTTTATTACAGAAATTGATGTAATGTTTTTAAGTAAAGTATAAATTTAATGGAAAGTGTAAGCTTTTAAGAGTAGATTTAACATACTTTGAAAGAATGGTTGTGGTAGGAGGAATCTACACTGGAGTTGTTTGACTGGTCCTGTCGGTTATCAATTCAGGTTTTTTGTGTTCAGTTTTTTTATCCTTACGAAGATTGTGTGTACAATCTTAGAATCTTAATAAAGAAATACTTGATATGGTCGGTGCTAACTGGGTTTACGGTTGATCAGCGTGTACGGGATATCATATCCATGATAAGTTACTCTACGACGGATTTGTTGTCGACGATTAATTACCAACCAACTACACAATTGTACTACGCTATTGATCCCTGTCTAGGGTAATTCTCCTGCATAATCATACCAATCATACGACGCATAATAGAGTTTTTTAAATTATAGTAACTTGTTCGTCCAGTTTTATTTCAAATAGCATTTTTAGCATAGGATATTTTAGTAGCCAATTTTTGCTACTTATTTAACTAATTATAGGTAAAAGGGTTGAGTTTTTCTCGGCTCCGGAGGCTAATTTTGGACAAAACATTGCCGTGTTTGCTGAAACTCTCGATATCCTTATATTTTGAACGGTAACTCATGCTTTTGCTACATTTTGAAACTTTGGAATTAGAGGATGGGAATAAGGGATCTATTTGCCTTTGCTTTCAGTTTCCAGCCCCTTACATAGTGTATATTTTCTACTTATAAAGTTGGTTAAAAACTGAAAAAAATATTTTAAGATTTTTGACCCGGTCGGTTATTTATGACCCGCAGGGTCTGCAAAAGTTTTAAAATGATAATTCCTTTGGATTGTCATCTTTGAAACAAAACTCTCCAACAACAATATTTTGAAATTTTTACCCCCCTGGGGGTGCCTACACCCGCAGGGGTATAAAATATTTGTCTGATATTCACAAAACTCAACAGGGCGCTTCTTAGTAAATGCGTACCTACATTAAGTTTAAGGGACCTAGCTTAACCCTTACTTGACAGATGGAAACCCGACCACGGTAACATAGCGCGATCTAAAAACTGCAGCAAATACCACGGTAAAAGTGGTTTTTTCATGCTAAAAAATTCAGCTGAATGATTCACTAAAAAAGCAAACTTTAAACATAAGTAGAGCATAAGTAACACAACCAATTCCAAAAAACATGAAATAAAAATTGGCAATGGGGGTACACATATCCGATTTTCCCGTAGGGGTCCAACACCGATAAAATAAACTGAAAAACTCCTAAACTCGGACCACTCTTTATGGAAGAAAGACGACAAAAAAAACCGTAGCCAACATCCTGATGACACTTCATAAAATGCATTGCTATGCAAATCAAATACACAAAAACTTTAAATTGAACTACCTACCCAAGGTCCTGAACTCCCTTCTTCCGTCGTCGTGGGTTTTTTAGTTTCTGGACGAGATAAGGTAGAACCTATCTGAGCCAAATTTTTCTCCAGAACGCGCGACGAGAATTTCTAAATATTCCTGTAACCTCCTGTCGCTTCGGACCCCATGTCTCTGGATCTCCTGTCGCTTGGGACCCCGTGTCGCCGGACCCTGTGACGCTGTATCTCCTGTCGCTGGATCCCGTGACTCGCTCCCGAAAAAGGGTTCGGCTCCACGGATTCCGGTTTCCAAATCAAGCCAACTTCGAACAGGATTAAGGGAGAGGTCGAATCGTAGTGGAAGTGATGAACAGGCCCGTCCTAAACGACCCTTAAATCTACCAAGCAAGCTCCAACTTATCACGGACCAGCAGCGTCAGCGTCAGCGATTCGGATGATCAATCCTCGTTATTCACTCCATATCCCGTGAAGGGTCCAAGAGGCAGACCTAAACTACGTCCAGACCAACTCAAATACGAGATACTTCCAGGATTAAAAAGGTCAAGAGGGAGGCCTCGAGGTTCTACTAAAAACAAAAGGTCAAATCCCGAGGATTCCGGAGAGTTTGAACAGTTCCGATGCAAACTTCCCCGTTGTGGAAGGATCTTCAACCTTAAGGCCCAGGCCATACGACACACTAAAGAGGACCACTGACCCCTGACCTTACCCACCCACCTTTCCGATTGCTTATCTTTATATTTTTTAATTCATTTATTGTAGAGAGAGAGTGAGGTAACAATTTATGAGTTTCCCTGTCTCTGCACTCATTATTATGGCTGCTTATCTTTATATTTATAACGATAACAATAATGCTTATCCGCACTGTATTTTCTACCTGTGATCTTCCATCCAGAAGCTGTTGGCTATTCACCTTTTTTGCTGCCTTGTATTTATTTCGCCCAATTGTACAGTTATTATTTCTCAATCCTGTTTTTTTTGTTCCTGAATAAAAAAAGTATAATTTTGATTATTGGTTATCATAACAGGATTTATTTTTAATAGGTAGATATATAGCAGGCGGATAAGGGCTTATCATTTCTGCTCAAGTATATTTTATGCAATTCCTGATAAATATGTCAATTAATCAAGTAATTTCGTATTCGTACACTACTGTCTGCACAAGCAATACATTGTTGTAGTTCATCATCAATTAAAGTTACAAGTTATTTAATGGATGATTAGAATTAAATCGTTCAATCCGTTATCGAAATAAAATACTTTTAAATAAAGTTATAGGGATACAATTATTCAGCCGCTAATAAAATGGATTTTGCCGTCTAAAGCATGCATACCGTATATCCGCGAATACAGGCCGGGGCCACTATTCAATTTTTGACTTTTTTGAGGGGGCCACTATTCGGGAGGGGCTACTAATATTTTAATTTTAAAAAAGCATCCCTTACAAAAGCATTAGCATTAATTACTTTACTTCCTTCTTGAATAGCAAAATACAGAAACAAAATTAATGTTCAGGCAGTTAGAACTATACAGCTATCGTGCTCATCTTCCGAAGTTCCACTTTCCAAACTGCTATCGTCGTCAATTACAACTTCATTTTGCTCTAGTTCATCCGTATCTTCACAAACTGATATTTGAAGTAATGACTGGTCCGTTTGATAAGCAAATGCACGTGATAATCAATCAATCAATCGTTCTCTGTTTTAAAAAGCGTTTTACGTACGGCCTAGTTTAACGTGTCTTAAACGCTTTCGTCTACAAGCGACTCAATGCCCCAGGGTTACTATTCAAGAGGGGCCACTATTCGAGAGGGGCCACTATTCGCGGGAGGCCTCTATTCGAGCATGTACGGTACACCCTAACAAGCCTTACAACCAACCGGACATTCTATCTGTAGTTAAAGTAATTGACTCATCGATTTATTCGATATGGATAATTGAATAAATTAATCTACTTAAAGGTTCTTTACCTGTAAAGGCTAAAAACCTCCTCCAAGCAGCTACCTGAGCCCAGTCAATTGTTTTATCACCGCTCTGCCCGTTTTGACTTTTTCAAATCTGCGTAGGTACGTGTTTGGGGACCGTAACTGAGTACTTTGTTTCACATCCACTGCAACGATTGGCAGGTCGTAGCTTATTTGATATCAGCTACTATATATTTTATGTGGGGCTTGCTCACTTTCGTTTGGTTTCTTTACTATACCCAAAGGCTTACAAAGCTTATTTGTGAAAAAGATCAAATGTTTTCACCCGATTGCTACGGGTGCCTGAATCTTAACATTTAAATCTTAAATCCGGATTTAACAAAAAATACTCTGTTATTTGTTAGTTTTGAACAAAAGTAGAAGAACAATATTTTTCAAAATTTCAGGCCAGTGCGGGAGGTCGTTTTGACCCTCATAGGTCACTGGGTGGTCCAATCGGGCTGCTTTACAAACCTCAACGTTGAAATCAGCCGTATAACGCGTATGAAAAGTTTTAGAGGTGTGGTATTATTATTTCTGGAGTTATCGTGCGGACACACGGACAGACTGCGTGGCTACATAAGCCCAATGCGGACTGGACTAAAACTGTATTCTAATTTCACATGTCTTTTAGCTCAACATGAATGTTTATAAAATAATAATCCTGACCTAAAAAGGGCGTACATATTTGAATAGTGATAGTAGTCCAAGCTTTCATGTATTACTAGCCAACCTATTTAACTGTTGACTGTATGATAAAGTTTAATTTGCAAATGTAATTAATGGCTAGGCTGCAAACCTGGATAGACGGCCGAGTCTCTTTTTGGTTTTATCCCACTCTGACGTGACATTATGCATCATATTTATATTTATGAGAAATAAATACCAATATGGATTTTGTTTGGAGTTTCTAAGCAATTGAGTACAACATTTGTATATTGTTCAGCTTCTATTCGCCATTTTAAAGTTATACTTGAGACAGAATTTTGTCCTCGTTTGTGAGATAACTCTGCAGTTGAGTGAGTTACACATTTCTTTATTGCATTAGTAGTATTTTTATTTATAAACGTTGACGGTTCTTGTGCTGAAATTAGTCTAGCGTCCTTTCAACTCTTTGAGGACCTTTAGGTAAAGTAGTAAGAATAAATATTCAAAAAGGACCAACTGCAGACTTCCCAATAATGGGTAATAATTTTAAACTTTTCCTTCTTTGGAATTATTATTTACGCAAAATTGTATTTGATAAAATTTCAGTATTCCATAAAGCGTTTGTTATTATCTTACTTCTCTCACTGGCCGTTCCAAGTGACCCAATAAAAGCTAAAAGTACACAGCTAGAACGTAAGCTTGAGTTTCAAGATCCCTCTCTCCTCCTTATGCAATGCACTTATCATTTATGGAGGTTATCCAACCAAACCCGAACCCTTGCAGCGTTTGATAACATTCTCATATCAAACTACAACTATGGGTTGTGGACCCTTCGTTCTGTGGATTTCATCACAACCACACCCCCTGTAATCTCATTTCATGAACAGTGTTCCGTCAACATAATAATCCACAGAGATAAAATCAATCCCCAAGTTGTTAAATTGATATCCATTCTCTATTATTCGGAGTACACTTTTCGTACCAAGAATCACAACATGTTCATTTTGATCTTCATACAAGGGGTGGACTTGCACACTTTATTATTACAATTAGACACTAAAATATATATCCACACTCTTGTAGAACCGAGTAACCGTTTTCCCCAGTATTACTTTTGTCCCTGGTGCTTGACGTATTTTAATCCGTTACCCAAAGATTTATCCATTACATCCATGGATTATGAACGTATTAAAGAAATCAAAAGGCATGTCAAAGACTTACAGAATGTAGGACTGCAGATCAATATATTTTCCTTCTTCCACGCTAATACACCCGAGTTACGGATAGATTGCCCGTGGTTGAGTTACCGGGAAAGACGGTACCCGGGTTATTGTGACAACATCGAAGCCATTTATAAAGCCCTCAGTGAAACCTTCAACTTTACCCTGAAAGGATGGAAGGAGACTTCAGACTACGGTCGTATCTTAATTGCAATTCGTCACAATCCAGCCACACCTACAACTGAGATCAACAACAAAATGTATTTCGGTGTTCATACACGAAGGATTCTGTACTGTCGTCCTAAAATTACCGCAAAACTTGCAATATTATCTTTTGGTGCTTGGGTTTCTCCATTCGGTTATGAAATATACATCGCCCTATTCCTCATTTTCTTTTTTCTAATTATCTTAACAAAATTAAAGGGTTTGGACTGTTTGGCTTTGGTAATTGCACAAGGTATAAATATACCGAATGGGAAAAATTGGCTGGTTATAATTGTCTCACTCCTACTCACCACAATTATAACTAGTACTTATCAGAGTTTAATAACGAGTAAACTAATTGTACCTCCCGAGTATAAACCTATTTATAATCTCTCAGAATTAGTTAGAAACGGAGGTAAAATTGTTGTAAGTTATAATCAAGATAAATTTAAGGACGATGAAATGTCCTTGGCGAAGTTTGACTTTATTAAATTCGGAATTGAAGAATTCTTTCCACAAAGTGTGGTATTATATTCTGTGGAAAGTAATCATAGCCACGCCCAATATGACCTCGTCCGTTCTTCAACTTCCACAGTCTTTGGATTTTGGTGGAGCGGTTCAGAAGTGGGAACGGCTAAATTTAGGGCTCATCTTGCATTAGAAACAGAAAGTGTGGTGGAAGAAGTTGTGGAGAACCTTGGAGATACTCCATCCATTTCAACAATCGTCAGTTGGAATGCAAAAAGTATTCTTCGAAGGATTGGAGAATATCGTGAACATGGATTTATTAACTTCTGGACAGAGATTAATCTGTATTTTATTGAACTGAACAAAGTAAGGCGTTTTAGGAATGGGGTAAATGTTAAAGAGAAGGAATTGGAGTTGCAAGAACGGAAGGTTTTGAACTTTTCTGACTTGGTTTCAGTTTACTTCATTTATGCCCTATTAATTGGACTCTCCGTTTTCATATTTTTGGTGGAAAGAAATACGGAACTTTATCTATACGTCTTTCGTCGTTTGTACACTAAAATTAGGGTTTATACTCTCTTTATGTTTAAAACTAGTCGGATAAGCCCATATAGAATATGGAAAAAGGATTAGCTGGACAGAGTATTGCCCACAGCACGTGTGCTATAGTGTGTGGGTAGTTGTAGCAGAAGTAGAGAAGAGTTGATAAGTAAATCAGATGTATTTAAAATTTGGACACACGTCTTTTTTAGTTAGGGGGCCCTTTGACTCCTTGTAGGATGAGTTTTTTTTCGTGTTTTTTTCAGAAATCGCTGAAGTAGGCTTACCTATGTATATTAGATTTTAATTGCCTTATGGTTCTACCTTATCTCACCCAGAAACTAAAAAAAACCACGACGACAAAAGAAGGGAGTTCAGGACCTTGCACCTACCTATCCTAATCCCTAAAACCCCCTTTGTCAAGTAAGTCCTTCAAATATATAAGTAAAAGGTCAGAGATGGCCAAATCGGGACTTCAAGTCTCCTTTCCTCCTTCCAAGTCAAACTTATTGGCTAAAGTCCTCCGCTATACGATTCTGACTTAAGTAGTAGTAGCATTGATAATGGAACAAGTCCCAGGATGTTATGGGAAAGAGGAACCCGCATCGGACAAGATGGACACAATCACTCCACAAAACATCTCCCCAGAAGCCGACAAATACTCAGATACAAATGTGGCAAAGCAGTACCAGATACTCATTCGAGATATCCAGTATTTGAAAAAGAGAACGATGCCTATTTCCAGAAGAATGACACCGACCATGAGAATAATCTTATGTAAGTTTAGAATCCAGAAATCCCAACAACTTCCTTGCCAGTTTTTAATCTCAATCTTCCACTAAAATTAAAATTGATCCAACTTTTGATTGGAATAAATTAGGAAAGGGCTGAAGTCGATTGGCTTCATTTTTATCTTCCTGTTCATGGGTATTCCCATTTGCATTGCAATTCCATGTGGAGCCTTAATAGGAATTTATGGACTTCTCGTTTCCATCCTTACTGGATTTATACTCTACTTTACCTTCTACTTGATGTACTTCATCTTGTACTGCACCATCGGAATTATTGTCATTTTTATCCTGAGCATTCCCCCCTGTTGGATCGCTGCAAAGTTACAAGGGCGTGAATTTACCATTCAATTTTGGAGTACAGGAAGTAGTTGGTCTATGGAGACAACCTACGGCAACTAATCCACTGTAATTTCATAATTTATCCCCCACACAGCCCTCCAACTCCAACTTTAAGACACCCCCCCCCCCTTTCACCTCGTTTATCGTTTGAAATATTTCCGTGTAAAAGTCCGTACCCTTTGTTGAACCATAAAGTTATTTATTGACCCCTGCGGTGGTTATTTGAGAATTACGTATAAAATTTGTCTGTAATTAATAAACTGTTGATCTCTATGCTTTATTTCAGATTGCAGAGAAAGACCTTCGTCATTGCTTCCACCTACGACCAACTCTCATGGAAATATACTATGATATTTGTCCCATTTTATGTATCGATTCCTATCCTTCAACTTCAACTAATGTTCATTGAAGGGAAAAACGGTAATTAAAAGTAAAATTGGCATCTATAAATTGAAATAAATGCTCGGGAAACCCTCGTGCTTCAAAACTCTTAGTTTCGGCAAACATCCAAAGAATAAGTCTTATTAGAATCCGAAATGATTTGTACTAAATGTACTTTGTTGGATGGAAACTTGAACAGGATTTATTATTAAATTCCATGCAAAACACGGTCATTCACTTTGTAACATTTTATCACACGGGCATTTGTACAAAGATGCTAGGTAGTGTTACTCAAACCTAGTAAATATATCATCATCACTGTCTTACAAATTACAGATAACCCTTCATAGATATATGCTCATTTACTGCAAGAATACCAAAGGAACGGGGGGGGGGGGGCGTTCTACTTTCTTATAAAAAGATAAGCGTAATAAAATAATAGTGAGTAGGACAAGCAGTCGTAGTACTAAAGCAGAGCAAGCTTTATAATTGCATAATTACCGCAGATTAAAATTAAAATACTAAATTACCCTAATGCAACTATATAATTCCCATTTTTCACAATGAAGTAGTTTAAGTAAATCGTACCGCAGTTTATAATTCATTAGAAGTTAGCGTATTTCCAGAAAATACCCCCCCCCCCCACTATAATTGCGCCCTTCCTGGAATAACTCTCCCTGCAAATGACCCTATTGACGCAATAACTTTCCCCTGAAATTACTACCCCACCCAAAAAATAATTTGCCCGTATCTCCTACTTAAGCTCATAAATATAATTAGTATCTCTGAAGACTTGAGAAAGGACTTGAAGTTGTCAGTCCAGCGTTAGAAAGTAAAGGGACACGCTCAGTTTTAGGATGACTGAAGTCTCGCTCCTGTTTCTTTGGACAGATTGAAGACTAGAGAGTAACCCTAAAAGCATTTTAGCATAAATTCTCGAGCATTTTGAGCATTTTTGAAAATAGGAGCAGAGTAGCAAAAGAAATAGGTGGTGTATATATTTGTAGCCAGTAGTAGAGTAAAATGATAGAATCCTTCCATGTCATGATGCCATAATTAACTGCTATAAGTTTTGCAATTACTTTGCATGTAATGCCAATGCGATCGATGGACTCTTCTACCGTTAGGTATATCTTTTGATGTTAGGTATCTATTGACGTGGTATCTTTTGACGCTAGGTATCTCTTGACCGGGTAGCTCTTGACGTGGACTCTCTTCCGCGATTCTGCAAATATAGGTTAAAACAGTGCATCTTGTCTGGACTGGGGAGGTATAAAAAGGAAATATAGCTTTACGCCATATAAACCTCCAACTCAAATACGTTATTTGTTGCTGTATTAAACCTCCATACACCCTTGACCCTTACCACACACACACCGCACCGGCAGAATAGTTATATTTATTGTATGAACATGGATTTATTATTTATCATTCGCCTATTTATTTCCGTAGCACAGCTTCTATTATTGTTAGTTAAAAAGTAAAAGTAGTTAGCATTTAATTTTAATCCAAAAACCTTCATGAAATGTTTTACGATGCTTAAAAGTTACATTTTCTGAATGTAAATATTATAATAATAATTCGTTCAAAGTTCAAAGTCTAATGGAAGGTTCCTTCTTAAGGTCATTCGTTGGTGGCTGATGACCCTTAAATAAATCAAGACCTTCCCAAAAGACCTTTTTTAGAGGCTTGCAAGTTTTTTTCATCCTGAAACAATTAGTAATTAACATGATAATATAATGATTAGTTAAAAAAAGTTATTCCAGACGTTATTGGCTACTTACTGTCTACTGGGCATAAATTGTATAATGGAGTTATTTTTTACAAGAGGTAGAGAGAGAGAGAGTTCGTACGTAATTGTGAGAAAAAGCTAGATCAATCTGTATTCTGTAATTAATCCTATTTCCCTTCCTTCATTATAATTTTTATTATAAAGTCAATTAATTCCTTACAAGTATTGGAATATTCTTTTTAATAATGTTTCAGATTTTTATGTGTAAAAAAATAGGTTGGGTCAGTTTACTAGAGGCAAAGTTAGTATATCTTGAATAACCTAATATAATGTCTCAACAACTGGGTTGTTTATTCTTATTACTACAATTCCACTAAAATTATACCTCTAAAACTAGCAAACACACACGTGTGTATTTGTATTTGTAAATTGTGTTCACAAATGCCAACAAAACACTCCAAGGTTCAAGGTTCTGTAACATTTTGAACATGGAAGTAATTAATGTAAAAACTAATATTACGAAATATATCAAGAGTAATCTATGGAACTAGAGATTAATTACGAATTTTAGATTTAAGGAATTTAGCTATGCGTTTCATTCATTTCATCATGGGAGAATTTTTTTGCAGAGGGAAATAATTCATGGGGAATAAATAATAGGGGGAAATAATTGGTTAGTTTAGTATAAATAAATTGGTAAATAAATGAGAGATTATATGGGATTATAAAAAGTGGATTAAAAAGTGGATTAAAAAGATGCATAGATTATCATTATCCTAATTTCTCGCCTATATGCCGCGGCATAAAAAGGATTTTGTGAAGTATGTTTAAAATGGGTAAGATTATAGCCCTTTTAACATGTAAAGGAAGGGCGTGCGGGGTAATTGGCGAAAGGCGGTGTATGGACGAGGATGTAGGTTATATATATTTAGTGTATATAATAAAAGGTAGAACGGGAGAGAGTGTAGGTTTAGTATTGTGTGGACTCTCCTCCAAGAAACATCTACGTCCCGTTTCCCCGTCCTATCCTATTCCCACACATTCCACAACAACTACCGGCACAAAGTGTCCCTTTATTTCGGAAATTAACGTTATCTCGGTGCGGGTTATAAGTGAGGTAGACGGGGTTTTAGGGGTTTTACCAAGTTATCAGTTTTAAAGAAGGGATTTGAGGGTTTATAACTCGTTTTTTGAGGAGGATATGATGATGGATTTCAAATGTTTTAATTTGGGATGGATGACGGTTCTAGTTCTTATCTTACTTCCGGCTGCTTATCAAGGAACACAACTACACCAAGATGGTAAGCACTTTCCTTTCATTTTTAGAGATATTGAGGCTTTTCTGTAAAGTAAATACGCATAATTATTACACGGGGTGCTAAAATGTTGGGGTATCGCCCGTTTTTTGCCATTATTTTGCCAAGAGGTTTTAGGTAGGTAGGTAGGATTGCGGATAATTTTTAGGGGGAAAAGTCATGAATATCATTCCGTTTTTGTGGTATTTTTCTATGATATTTATTTACGAGGATAAAAACGTTATTTTAGGCATTTTGCTTGCATTTTTATTGAGAATTCTGAGAAGAATAGAATTGAATTTCTCTAACTATGCAAAATGCAAGGACTTTTCATGATTATCAAAAGGTTTAATGAATCATAAAAAAGGGAAGAGAAGTCCATTTATTGTTAATTAATAAATAAATAATGATATTTTCATTTTCATACGGCATGATTATATAATTTGCATAATTTTGGGTAGCAGTAGCACCATCAATCAGCATTGCATTTATTTGGATACCTATTACCTCCATAATAAAAAACTAGCTTTTGATTAAATAATTAGCAAGCCTTTTCCGGTGTTCTTTAGTAGTAACTTTCTAAGGTTTTTGTTGAAATGTATGGTATAGTTATATGGTTATAATTTGGTATAAAAATCATGTATGTATGTAGGTAGATAGGTTGGGCATGGGCCATGGGCTGTTGGTTGAAGCCATCAGCCCGATAACTTTTCGCACGTAGGCCTTTCCTTCTACTTCCCAAGTAAATATAGAATAGCCCAACCAACCAACATTGCACACACTTTATGTACTAAAAAATATCCCACATCAACTCTCAACGGGGAATCCTCCTATTCGTATTGGCAACCCCAAATATTGGCAACCCCAACCCGTGCAAAAATATACTTTGAGAGCCACTTTGACTTGAGCACAATAAGCAATCCAATCCAATTCCAATGAATCTGATAACCGTTAGAACAAAGGGAGATGCAAGAATATAATAATGTAGCACTTTACTAGGAAAAAATACGGTTAAATGCAATCATGGGCTTTTAAAAGTTTGAGTTTGAAAAAATGATGGTATATCCGCATTAAAAAGCTTGGGTTTTTTCGGGTTGATTTGCATTTGCAAACTTCGTATTTTTTTCGGGGATACATTATACTTTTGTATTGAGTAGGATATTTTTGGCAGTGAAGTGGCTGTGGCTGCTGATTGTTTTATTTTTTGCAATAAGTAAAGAGTCTGGGCTGTATTTAAACTTGAACAATGATAGGGGAAAAAGTAGTAGGAAGATTAGACAAACGGATAGTTTAGTCTTTTAATGCCTACGTGCGGCGAGCCAAAAACTATTTTTGCAGATATTACATGCTCGAAATGTTTTAACTATTTATCTTTGTGGAATGGTAGGAGGGGCATTAGTGGCAAGTGTATTGTGAAATTGTGATATGACACTTTTTGTTTACATGATAAAAATGCCTTTTTTATATAAGGATTGGTTGGTTGGATAATGGAAGTAAAGGGTAGATTGGCTTGCGTATCATTTTGTTTATTTAAAATATAAATATGTGCACGTCGTACGTACTTTAGTAGTTTAGATAATAATGTTTTGCCTGAAGGGTTAATATTATGCAAAAATTAGAGATTCCATCCAGGTATGAAGATGTCGTCGATAATGTGGAATATGGCATGGTAATTTCATGGAATTATTTTGATATGCATCTTGAATTCCCTGTCCTCGTTTTTCACTCTTTACATTCTGTATTTGTTAACATAAACATGGTCGCACTATTGGCACTATTATGTATTAGCTTCAAAGTCATTGTCGGACTATATAAGTCTGCCGGCATTGGCCTCTTCAGTCCAACTATCAAAGTCAAGGTCGCTTAATTAAACGCAATTTCAAGATTTGTATTTATTTGAACTGTTGACTGTCAATGTTTATGGGAATATATGAGGATTATTCATTCAATACTTCATAACATTTACAGTTCGAAGGATGTGAGTACATTTCATGCGTCAATTCCACTTTCTAAGAAACTTGTAGGCGATCACTCATTTGTATGTACTTTTGTAATGAGATAATGACAATTTTTGTTTTCAGATTTGCTAATAGCCAACGGGAATAATGTAATGATCTATCCAACGGGCGGCCCCACAAGTAGTGAAACCCCCTCAAGTTCGAATGCCATTAACATTGCTGTAGTCCCACGGGAAGTCAATCAAGAGCTGGTCTCAGTCGCCACAGATCCCGAGCGAAATGTTCTCTATTTCTCAACAGTTCAACGGAACTCCTCCTCAATTTCCATGTTTAACCTTGATTCTAACGAGACAACTTTGCTTTATACTGGTCAGTCATTAGGGCTCTGGGCTTAAAAGAAGCCGACTAAGTACGTAACGTAATGAAACTGAACTAACTTATGAATTTTATCTCGACAGGTTCAAAAGGGTCGATTGGGAGCCTAACATTTTTTCGCGATCATCTCTACTGGTGCAATGAAGCGAGTAAATCAATTATGAGACTGGATATGGGAAGGATTAATGACAAGGAGGATACTAATGATAATAAAGTAATTGCTGCTGAGAATGAGACTGAAACTATTAAGGGAGAAGTTCTGATGAAAACTCCATTTACTCCTGAAATTGTTTTTTCTGACGAACAAGCGTCTTTTGAGGGATTGGCTATTCATCCTGTTGACGGGTGAGTTGGATTAGTATTTTATGAGTAAACAACGTTTTTAGGGAGATGAATGGAATGTCTTCTTCTTTTTTGTCGTGGTTTAAAAAAACTGTCAAGACATATTGGGATTAGATTAAATAGTTATCGACTCGACAGTCCAGTTTGGGTTGGTGGATTTGCTATATTCTGTCTTTCGATCATCAGACCTTGAATGGTGCTAGAGTAGGTTATATATGACGACAGCAGATCAATAACCTCGACAGTTAAGCTTGGACGAACGTCAACCTTCACTCCATTCCGTCAATGAATGAAAGATCAACTTGTGGAATTTTTTCCTTAGTAATTAGGGCTTTTGGCTAAATGATGTTTTAAATATTCGTAGGACAATCTTCTACACAAAGTGGGACCGAAGCAATCGAAGTGTAATCCTGAGCTACTCTATGGAAAGTAAATCCTCTGAGATTTTAATATCCGGAGTTTACCAGCCCCACGGTCTCTTTGCGGATGACTCTCACCTCTACTGGATAGACAATATACCTGGAATTAACTTTAATGTGGAGAGAGTATCGCTATTTGAAAGGGGAGTGGCCAAAGAGGTCCTTTTCAAGGGTCAGCACCAACACCCCTACTCTTTGGCTGTGCAGTGTTCAAAAACCATTTACTGGAGTGATCGGATGAACAAGATCCTTTGGGAGTTTGACATCGCTACGAGAAACATAAAGAATATTCATTACTTTAAGGCCAGTGCGCCATATGGAGTTGACCTTGTGAGGGGAGATCCTGGAAGTTGTGGAGGTCAAGATGGGGACCTGAGTTCAACTAGTACTAGTCTTGTTGGGTTGAAAGAACCGGCTGGGAAATCCGGTACTAAAGTTCAGCCTGCTGCTCCATCCGTTGTTATTAGGGGTCGGGGAACTATCGGGGGTGTTAAGAGCTCTGGGTCAAGTACCACTGAGAGCTCAGCACCGATCAAGACTTATACAAAGCTACCTGAGTCTATTGGTGGGGAAGGTTTAGTCAACGCTAATAATAGAGCGAAAGGGGTCGAGTTGTGTTCGAGTTTTCAGGACCAAAGAGAACGCTGCTCGAATGGAGGAACGTGTCTTAAACTGGAGGAGCGACAAATTTGCATGTAAGTTTTTAAAATGTTGGCAAATCACACGAAGATTTCCTTACATGAGGTCTTTTTTAAATAACTGTCACTGTATTTTGTTGTTTCAGATGCCAACCAGGCTTTATGGGACCAACATGTTCAGAAGAGCAAAGGGATAACCAAATTTTGTTCAGAACTTCGGAAATCTCCGTTCTAACCTCTTCATGGTCATCCAACCCTCCTTTCTTCCTAAGTTGCACAATCTTCTCAGTAGTTGTGGTCGTGCTACTGCTCATTATTCTAGTTCTAGCTCTGAAGATCCGTAGATTGGATCAGAAACCTAGAATAAACCGCCGCATTGTCGTGGCTCATCGCCCTAGTACCTCTGAGGGACCTGGTACCATGGGAGGACCCTCCGTTTGCGAAATGATTGACATTGAGAACTGTTGTAATATGAATATTTGCGAAACGGTGAGTACTTATTGCGGTTTAAACGTTGCATGGAGAAGGGGAAAGTTCAGGTTTTAATTTAAGTTGTGTGGTTTTCCAGCCGTGCTACGAACGCGTGGTTGGTTCTTCCGTCGGACCAAGTAAAGCCCGATCTCCCAAGCGACCTGTAAAAGAAGACAAGAAGTGCCTGCTCAGCTCCTGATCAAGATTAGCACTAGCTGTGTCTAATTAATTTAATTGATAAGCTTTAATGTAATACCAAACGTTAGTTCAATTTATATGGAAAATGGAATACGACTTTACTTCAAAGTAATACCGTATTCTCTCGACAATAGGCGGCGGATTATGCATCAAAAATGGTTTTTTGAAGCATATTTAACATGGGAGAGATACCAATTTTAACATGTGAAGGATATCATGGGGCTGAATTAACGAGGGCGGCCTATTGTTGGGGGAATACGGTAATTGCTTTTATATCCAGCCAACAAGCCAAAAGCAAACCTTTTCAAGTAGGCTTCAACAATATTTCAATCGATTTGTTAGTTGATTATTGATTTGACTACAAAGTATTATTAGCGATCAAATCAAATCATCCACAAAACCTGATCGAGGACTGATTTTAAGCGTAACGCTGTTAAAAAGGGGATGTATGTGTCGAGATGGTCCGATAGTTAAAGTTTTACCATTTTTAATTAATTTATTTTGTGTAAGAAACCTTTTATTATATGCTCAAGTTGTAGGTAAACATTTGTTCTCCTGTGTCTCAAATTCACTGAGCGATTTTAGTTCTTCCGTCGGGATATATACTTATATAATTTGCGTTGTGATTATAATTTATTAGTGAATTTTCGGTTTCAAAAATGTTTTTAAAATCAAGAGTTCAAAACTAGCTGAATGAATGAAAGAAAGAAAGAACGGTACGAATGGACATTGATGCAGATTTGGCTATTAATTTTTAGATTATTCCTCCAACAACGAAATAATTTACACTGTTCGTAGAAGTCTGAAATACCATGTCCTTTGTTTTATACTTATCTTAAGGAATTATCCCTAAGAGTAGACCATTTTGATTGTGATTACTTGCTACTATTAGCTTTAATTATTAAAGAAAATATGAACGTCGCTAAATAGTTGGACAGTAAAGAATAGTAAGTTGTGGAATTATAATTGGTGTAAAAGCGTAAGGTTGCGTTAGTAAATAGACTGATTATCATGTAAATTCCTACTACTACTCTATCCACTCTAAGATAACCACCCAGTGTATTATAATTAAGTAGTGATATTAAGAGTGCTGCTATTATACTTAATGCTAGTTATTCATGTAGGAAGACCTGAAATTTAGCTGTGATGACAAACTCCAAAAAGGAAAAAAGTCATTAAAATTAAATTTTAATTATCAATTAAAAAATAGCCGAGGTACTAACTCGTACTCGTAGAATGAATTTATATAGAGAATCAAAGCGTGTGAAGCTTAATTTAATTTGTTCCTAGTCTGTTCTTCTAGAGGTCTGTAGTCTGTAGTAGTTCGTAGCGAAATGAGAAAGAATAAATATTTATTTTACTGTTAAATAATTCCATTTGCATTGCAAATCTAACTTGAGAAAAATGTACATGTCAGAGTCAGAAATAGAATGTGTATATGTAAAGCCATGCATTTTTACAATCATTTTTGAGAGTTTATATAAACTTTTCATACGCAATGCGTTCTTCAAGAACAGTTACCATATTTCTGGTTTTAATCCCCCTGCTTTTTATAAAGTTAAATAGTTGATTAGCTCCCCTTTAAATAATTCCCCCTACCTTTCCAGCCTACCAATTAGCCTTATCCTCCTCAAGTTAACCCTCGTTACAATTTTAAAACCCTAGTGGAATTAACACCGGAAAGTACCGTATTTTACGTTTCAACCCCACTTTACTTTAACAATTTACAGTTACTAATTTCCCCTCTAAATAATTCCCCCTACCTTTCCAGCCTACCAATTAGCCTTATCCTCCTCAAGTTAACCCTCGTTACAATTTTAAAACCCTAGTGGAATTAACACCGGAAAGTACCGTATTTTACGTTTCAACCCCACTTTACTTTAACAATTTACAGTTACTAATTTCCCCTCTAAATAATTCCCCCTACTTTTCCAGCCTGCCAATTACCTAGCCTTGTCCTCCTCAAGTTATCCCTTGACGTAATTTTAAAGCCCTCCTAGGGGAATTAAAACCAAAAATACGCTGAAGCTTCATGCAAATCCATCTGTATCATTTTCATTTTGTGGATCTCCCTTTAAACTCAAACTTCAACATTAATCTACACGTAATCTATATAATATACTTTTCTTTATATAAAAAAAGGTAAATTTAGACCATTTTTTGGTTGTTTCCAATTCGAAATCGTCGTCCTAAAAACATCCAAAAACTGTATACAACTTTTTTCCTGAATTGAGAAATTGAGATTGAGATTTTGAGATCTATAAAAAGTGGAGCATTGAGAGAGAGAGAGAGAAATGGAATTTAGTGAATGAGCAGAGAGAGCACCTCAGCCGGGACCAACTTTTACGTGTAAATCTCTCTAGAGGATTTTGTGCTAAAAAGCAGCATTTAGCTTACATTTTAATTAATTAGAACAATTAATCAATTTTTTTATTAATTGTTTCACAATTTGGATGGATTATTAATTAAATTTAAAAAAAGGGTTTAATTAATTAGGATTTGTCCTTCCTTTTATGAGGAGGAGGAGGCTCTTTCCGGTTGGGTTTTGCATTTGGTTTTTGGACTTTTTGAGAATTGTGGAGATTTGACAATTTCAAAAGTTTTTTGTTGAAGAATTTTGTAGTTAAAATGTGAGTTTTTGACTGTTTCTGAAAGGAGGAAATTAGGTAAGGAGGTTTTTTGGAGGTAGATAAGGGAGGCCTGCGTTTTGTTATTTCGAAACTTTTAACATTTGCTTTTTTTATTTTGCACAAGAGCAGAGAAAGACTTGGTGGAATTGGATGTAAAGGGAAGGGAGTGGAGTGGACTTTGGTTTTGAGAGTAGGTAAGATAAGTGCTTATCTGGATTTTACTTGTAAAGGAAGTTTTTAATGGTTTTTTGTTCTGTAGATAAGGATAAGAGAGAGAGAGAGAGAGGATGGAGTATGATAATGATAAGATGATCCGTCTAGCAGTTCCAGTTGCGGTGGACCACTTAATGACGTTTTTGTTGGACCAAATGGACCCTTTGGGTAGTCAGGCTGACCTCGAGTTAGTCTGTGAGGATGGGTTAGTCCCCCTTCATCGTCACGTTCTTATGGGGTCATCTACCTTAGTTCGGGACATGCTTATCGATAGGGTAAGTCAGGTCAAAGGTCAGTAAAGTAAATTGTGCCGAGGAGTTATTTATATTTATTTGTTTGGACACAGGATCCGTCAGAGAAGGCGACAATCCATTTGCCAGAAGTAAAGCTATCCCACGCCGTCCAAGTCCTGTCTATGGTTTATTCTGGGAAAACGCTTATAAATGGTCCGGACCAGATTCCAGTCTTCTCTTTGCTTAAAATGCTTGGGATTTGTACAAAGAATATTGAGTTCCGCCAGCCTAAAACTACGGACGATGGGTGTGACTTCTCGCCAAAGCTTCGGTATTATGCTAACCCACCTGCTGTGGTTTCTTCAGCTTATGACCCCATCGAGCAACCTGCATCTGGCCTTTATACGATTACACGAGTTTCTACCGATACGGAGTTGGAGATATTGGAACAAGAGGAGACGCAGGTTGTGCTGCCCCCGCAGAAGATCAGGGGGAGGAAGAGGGCTCGGAAACGGAAATGTTTGACTGACGCATTCGTCTCAGTTTCAAATGGAGACAGTACTACTGGCCATGTCCGACCCATGTGTAATGTCGAGACGCAGATTATTGATATCCCCACTGACGTTGAGGATATCCCTGATGTTGAGGATATCCCTGATGTTGACGTTAGAGTTACTCGTCACAGTTCAAGAACCTCTGTTCCACGATTCCCAGAGGAGGCTAAGGCTAAGCCGAAGCGAGGCAAACAGAAGAAGAGTAAAGTAATCCAGCAGAAGAAAGTCTCTCCGTTGGTTTTAATTGCTCCTGGATTGAAGATTAAAGTGGAGACATCGGTAGAGGGTCTAGGAGCAGTGAGCGTGGTGGAGAATGGGAACTTGCCTCCTGTTAACAGTATTGAAATGGAGGAAGAACCTATGGGGAATGGGGACGGCCAAGGTAGAAGAACTGAGGAACCCTTGCCTATTGTTCTCAGTCGGAGCAGCAAAACGGACAAGGACAAGGAATCAGAGGATTACTGGTAGGTTTTTTACACTTCTTGCTGTAACGGCCATTGCTATTCTGAAGTACTCATGGTTTTTATAACCTTGGAATTACAGGTATGTCAAGCTTCGAAAGCTAGGAAAATCGTCCCCCGCACCTAGTAGCCTTGCTGTTGGAGAACGTTCGGAAAACGGAGATGTAGATGATGTCGACGAAGACATGGATTTCAGTTCCGTTATCGACCACTTCAGTTCGGACTTGGGAGGTAGTAGACGCGTTTCAACGGATTCTAAAAGAAGTTTCATCGGGAGGAAGGTCATTGATGGGACTTTGTACGATGTGTACTGCTTCAACGGAAATCTTAGTAAGACCATTGCCATTCCGTGTATAGAGGATGGAAGGGAAGTGGCCAATAACAACTTGTAAAGTAAAAATGAAACGGGACGTCGTAAAAAATGAAACCGTCCAGAAGTATTAAGGTTAACTTATTAAGGTTATCAAATGGGGAAAATGAATTTCATATCTCAATTCAGAATGCTACGCTTAGACTTCTTTGACAAAACTTTCTCTTTTTTCCTTTGAATATTTTTTACAACTTTTAATTAATTATCTGCACGGATTTTTACGTGCATGATCTTGCTATGCATGGCAGAGCACAAAAGTTATATTTTTACTGAAATCAATTAAGCTGATGGCTGTCGCCTTACAAAACTTACTGTACTTGAGGAGTGCTTGAGTGATTGTTGGATTTTACAAACAAATATAATACGACTAGTTAGTATAGCTTTCTTCTTTAGGACTAATTACTTTGTTACTTGAATAATTAATTTGTTCTTTGTTTAATTAAATTATAATATGATGAACTTATATGTACGGCGATTTAATAATGTGTATACTACAAGGAACAATAAAGAATTATACTTTTCTGGTCAGAGGTCATGCAAAACATATACGTAAATATTCTTACTAAGCAAAAAGGTCAAAGGGTAAGCAGGGCTTTCAGTCACCTATGAAATTAGCAAATGAACTGTTAATGGATGTTGATACTGAAAACAAAACAATAATACCTAGCTAGCTATAGACTGAGTTAAATAATAACAATTGTTCCTGCATGTTTTTTTCTGTCATTAAATTAAACTCCAATATAGTATCTATGCAATGGTTGTTTGGATTGTTTATAAAGTATGGCCATTTCCGGGAATCTTGGACAACTAACTTCAATGGAAGAACATTCCTAGGGCTAAAATCCTCAATATGGCTTGTAGTAGCAGTGAAATTAATTGATTAATTACCAGGTTTTATGGTGGGTTTGGTAATTATCTAGGTTCATAGCCCAAGAGAAAGAAGGGGCCGGCAGATTTCGGAAAGTGGAAGTCACCTTAAGAAGGGGGTGTGGTTCTAGTTCGAGGTCGAGTATGTGTCATCCAACACCTTTTTCAAGAGGGCAGAGAAGTTTAGCATGGCTGGCTATAGGATTATTCCTAATTCTGAATGTTGTAGAATGTATGGAGTTATCTTATTGTCAAGGAGGTGAACTAGTGACCCTGGAGGACACTCTTTGTTCAGGAGGACTCAACTTTGGGCAGAGGAAGCCGGACTGTCTTTGCATAAATGGGGTGTATGTATCTTATCTTACTAATTATATGATTATTTAATACTTGCGGATGTAGTTATTGGATGATGGATTTAAACAAGGGGTTTACTTGCACAAAAAGGTACCGGATGTGGACAGACAGTTGCGTCGTTTACGACGGTTTCATGGAAAACGGTTGCATTTCCCTTCAAAACCAAGATGAACTGCGGATAGAAGGGATAAGGCTAGCGGGGAATGTACGGCTACCGTCCTTATCATCTACGACAGTGGCTGTCTATGCGGAGAAAACGTCTGAGGATTATCAAACCTGGAGGTCCTACGTTGTAGGAGAGAATGGAAGCTCTAGAGCGGATAACTTCTACTCGGTTAATGGACAACCCTTCGTATTTATTAATGAATTGAAGAAAGACCGCAAGGTCGGCGCTTTGGGGGTTACGAACAAAAAGTGGATTTGTGTCGAACGACAACTCAAGCAGAAGGATAAAGTAAATTAATAGGATATTTTTAAATCGAAGGCTAGACTGCATGATGGGTTAAAAATGTTTTTGTAGGTTTGTCGATACTACAGGAAGGGTGATGATGGGGCCCTTTGGTCCCCGGATGATGGGATGGTTTACATAACGGTGGCTAATAAATGTAAAGCTCCCATGGGCTACAAGAGGGTTTCCCTTCCACCCGACAGTTGCTACAATGTCAGTGGACCGGAGGATTGTGAGAGGATATATTTTATTTGCAGGCATTTCCCGAAATAATTCCCCAGAGACTTGCCTTTGCTTTATAAGTTGGGGTATGCTTTTGACGTAAAGGGATCTAAAAGTTTAATTCTCCAATTATAGCTGAATGTTCTCTGTCGTGTTCGGAAGGATCCCAAATGCGGGCTCCATTTCCCCCAAAACCAGAGTTAGAATCTGACGGGTTATCCGTAGAAGACCCCGAAGGTGGACTGCAGAATGAACTATCTCGATCCGTGAGGGAATTCATAGATCTTTCCAAACCTGGAGATACGTCCCCAATAGAGTCATCCTTCCAGGGGAAATCGCTCAAGGGAAAGGACGCTTCAGCCTCCACGGTGTCTCCAGTAAAGGGTAAAACTTACCTGGAAAGTGGGACTGCCGGCAACCCCACTGGAGGGGGGAAGCAGCGAGTATTTATAAATATTGAGGGGGGAGGAGGAAATAACAAGTCTGGAAACCCTAGAGAACGCGTCTTTATAAATATTGATGAAGATGAGAATGGAATTGATACAAGTACATCAAAAGGGGGTGTGGGGAATCAGCATAAGGAGAATGGCAGAGAGTCTATCTTCGATCCACCCATGTTTTTCACGGATATTGATCAGTCAAACTTTACTAAATTGACTATAACCGAACAACTCATGGCAAACAACTTTTATCTCAATCGTAAACTTAACCACTATTCTAAGTTGAGGCAGATTGGATACCTCAAACCCAATGATTTAAGGTACGTTTTGAGAGAGGAAAGCAAGATAAGTCGAACAGTATCAATTCACTGAGGGGGTCGTTCCTTTAAAATATTTCAGACAAATCAGCCCCACTCGGACGTTCGAACTGTTGGACATAATCCGAGACATTGGGAAGAAGTCTTGTCCAAACAATTACGTCTCGAACATTTTCATAGACCAGGCCGTGGACCTTTTTGTTATTTTACACAAAGGAAGGAACTACAGATACACGGAAGACCTTCTTGAAGATGACTTTGACTGGATCAAGCGAATCCTTACCGAATGTTTGGCTGAAACTGAGGAGATTAAAATGGTCTTTGAAAAGGATGAGTTTTCCGAACAATGTGATGACTTACAACGGGTAAGTTACCCTTTTTGTTATGTTAATTCCAGAAAGTTAAACGTTTCCCCTGTAATATTTAGGTGCAGGGAGTGTGCTACAAAGACACTGTGAACAATTGTTCGGATCTTTCGATAAGCGCTAGTCACTCTCGGTTGGGAAAGCACCACATGGTCGTGGAGGCAGCATGGGACCTGATTGACCTTACGCATATCGTCTGCTTCCCATCCTTTACAGAATCATACCGAATGTTCCATCAATGGGAACAGGCCAGTGAGAAGTTGTTCACTCGGGAGATTAAAAAATTATGGTATATAAATCTCAATTTAGCCTTTATAAAAACTAGAAACGGTTTACGAAGGTTGTTCCTAACATAAAAGTCCTCACGACATAACCGTACTCTTCTTTTGAAGCCAATTAAACGTATATGGAATGCTATTTTTCCACAGGCACAATCCTAATTTGAGCATGCAAGTGTACCAAAACTTGTTGACCCCGTCGGCCAAAATTGACATGTATAATTTGGAGATGTGTGTAGAAGGGGCTTACAGGGTCAATCCAGTCTTAACCCGGCTAAGCAGGCCCCCCGAACCTAGGAAGTTTTTTAGGAGAAAGTAATCTACGCTATTTATTTTCGGTCGCTTTAAAAACTCATGCCGAATTTTGGAGTGGGAATTTAAGGTTGCATGTTAAAATACTTGTAGAAAGCGTGACCTAAAACGATACATGGAGTATGACGAGTCAATCGAGGTACAGAAAGAGGACGGAGGGGATAAAGGGGCTGCTGGTCCTGTCGAAACGGAGGAACTGGACGTTTATTGTCGGAAGACTGAGTCAGATTTCGAATACCCTTGTTAATATAAGTATGAATTAATAATAATATGGTGGTTAAGTTCCTAGAAATAATAGGAATAATAGTGTAAGAAGTATAAGGTCCAGTTAAAATCAATAAACAGATTCTGTTAACTGTCTGTTTCATACTTTTATTAAGTTCAAGTTCAAGTTGAATAGTTTATTTCAGGGACAACATTATATAAACCTGATAATATTATATTATCAATGGACAAATGCTTCACGTTGATCCAAATAATGGGTCGCCTGTATACATTTATTACGAAGAGATAACATTTAATTTGTTCTGTGTCAAACAAAAGGTCTCGTCTCTTTACTCACTTTCTTCTACCCTTTGTGCTAATTTGCATCAAACTTTGTTCAAGTATTTATCCCTTTTTCTTTACGATATACAGGGTGTGTCTATGCGAGAGCAGCAGGACGAATTTACAATAACTTTTTAAATTCGTGACGGATTTTTTTCAAGTTTAGACTTTCAGAAAGCTAATGAGCATACATTTTATGTGACATCCATTTCAGTAAGAAAAAAGTGGTCTTCGGGTGACCCAGTAGGGTTTGAACTCCATGACCACAAATTTAACATGGCAACTATGGTAGAAATTGGGATTTTTAAAACTTTAATACCTTTTTTTAAAGAAAACATGTCCATGAGCTTTTTTGACATGACATTTGCCTTGAGTTGATATTTCATCCAAAATGAACCGTTCATTCGCTTTGGCTACTTTATCCTTCCAGTTCCAGCCCTTTCATTTCCAACTTTAGTTCTATTATTAATTCATTAATTTAAATATAGTTCGATAATAGGTATTCCGACTACTTACCATAAATCCTAGTCCATATGCCGCCCTCGTTAATAACGTCGCACGCCTATCCTTTACATGTTAAAAGGTGTATCTATCGCATGTTAAATAAGCTTCAAAACATCTTTTTTTGCATATATAAGCCGCGGAATATGGGCGAGGATTTAGAGCACATATCTCTGTTCTGGGCTGACCTCAATATCCTGCTTGTATTTGTCGTCAAAAAATAACTTTACCGTATATACTCGAATAGCGTCCCGGACATTAACGGTTTTTTAAATATTTTTTGGGGGTCAAATTTAACATAAAATTAAATGGGGCTTATGGGGTTTTTAATGGTAATTAAGGGCCGTAAACTTATTAAACTAATTAGCGTCGTAAATCGTAATCTCTACAGAATAGGCCTAATAGGCCGCACTTGTTTATTAAGCCGCTTGCCATCCTTCACATGTTGAACGGGTATCCCTCCCATGTTAAACATGCTTCAAATTATATTTTTTTCCGTACATACACCACGGCCAATTCCCGAGGATTACTGTAAGTGATTTGATTGAAATAGAAGCGATACCTTTTTAGCTTGCAGCTTGCAAAAAAAAAAGCCTTTTTAGCTTACAAAAAAAAAGCCTTTTTAGCTTGCAGCTTGCAAAAAAAACCTTTTTAGCTTACAGAAAAAAGCCTTTTTAGCTTACAAAAAAAAACCTTTTTAGCTTACAGAAAAAAGCCTTTTTAGCTTACAAAATAAAGCCTTTTTAGCTTGCAGCTTGC
>JAQFZX010001488.1:0-29027 GCA_034682405.1 Hydroisotoma schaefferi | reverse complement strand
GTAAGTGCCAGTGTCAGATTTTAAATTTTTTCCAAAGATGTCTATCGTTCCATCACATGAATTCTAATAGATTACTCTACTGCATTTGTTTCATTTCACATTTTAACGGACAGTTTGATGATTGAACGAATAAGGTTGTTCCAGTGTAGGATGTTCAATAGTTTGTAAAATATATTTGTCGTTCCGTCATAGAATTCTAACTAGGGATTATCTACTACATTTTTTTGACGATTTGGATCCTTTCACAACGATTGATTAAACAAGTATGACAAGTTCAATGTTTCAAATGGCCACTGCTTCGTGAATTTTCTTAAGTTAGCCTGTCAGTGTGGCTGCTTATGAACGTTCTTTCTCAAAGCTGAAGTTAATTAATAACCTCCTCCAAGCAGATATATAAGCCCAGTCAATTGATATAACGTACAGGTGCTGTACTATTCATTTGACTGAATCGTTATTCAATCTAAAATTCCAAGGTTAACTGCATCTCGTTTTATAATCACAACGATACACCCCGTCCCGTCTTTCTTTTTCATTTGGTTTCTTCAAAACCAAAGGGTTTTAAAGCGTGGTTTCGTAAAGAAAACTAATTTTGTCATCCGATGATGTACCAGGTACCTGAAACTTCAGATTTTAGCACAAGTTATGTTATATGTGTTGCTTATTTATGAACAAACCTAATAAAGTTCATAATTTTTCGAAATATCATAGTGGTGGTAGCAATTTTGAACTGCACGCGTGCGTACCTATACGTATTTTGCCGACATATTCCGTTAATTGTTTCTGATCAACACAAGTAGGGTAGCAACTTTATGGAAATTTTCCCCCTTATCGGTGCCATCTGACCCCCACGGGTACCTGAAACTTAAAGTTATCGAGTACAGAGACAGACAGACGGATTACGTGGTTAAATAAGCCCAATTGACTGGGCTAAAACTTCTTAAGGTCAATGTCGTCCATGTCTTAAGACCATTGAAGCAATCTTGGAATTCTCTCTTTTTAGCATGAAAAAGTCGAGAAACAAAATTTTGATGAGATAATTCGGTAGTTTGCTTAAAAAAATTGCAGAAAAGTTAACATTTAGTCGAGCTTGCTTAAGGTGTACTGTAATAACTTGATTTCCATAAAAACCACTTTCAACATTTTTAGGCTTAAAAGCGGCCGTACTTTGCTATTTACGGTCAGGCCGTACCTCACCCTCGGTTTGGCACTGGATAAATCCAACAATAACTTGAGTTCATTTCTTTTACTGAGAAAAGTTCAAAAACATTATGCAAATTGTATTTGTATAAGAAATAAACACTTTATTATGATTTATAAGCACAAAAGTTAATTGGAATTATATCAAGCTGAAAAAAGCTACACATAGTAATCAACCCAGCTTAAAATGAAGCATGTTTTAACAATAGTTAATTTGTAAAGTTTCCAGTACTACAGTTAGTCAGTTTCACCTGAGTCGGTTCCAACAATTACCGTGACCTTAGTAGTTTTGGTCCAATGGCCAATGCGACATAACCAAGACTTCATGACCTCATAAGACCAATTCGTCTTTCTACAAAACCCTTCAGCCAGAAAAGCCATAATGGCAATCCCATGAAAGAAACTGAATGCCGTTAAGCATGATACTAAATCCTTAAGTTTAACATACTCCGTCCTGCTTATTTCCTCCTCTCTCTTGGCCGAAATGTCCGAATCCCTTGCTTTCACAACTCGAACAATCTCCAACAAATGCATAAACTGACCTCGCCAGAACTTATCAAGCCCATGCACAAAATACTGCTTTATCTTAGCAACAATAGAATCTCGAGCCCAGGCATTGACAATAGTAGCGGTAGGATGAGGTATAAGCTCTTCAGTTGTTGTTTTAAGTTCACAGTCTAAACCAATTTGGACATTTTTTATTATGTCAGTAGCCACTTGTTCAGTGTAGTCTACAATCGATACCCATTTCTGATCTTTGATAGACAAAACCAAAAAGTGGTAGTGGTAATACGGTCTTATCGTATCATTCTCACTGATTTCCCCCATCTTTAAAATGACTAAGTTGTCCACCAACTTATCTTGAATATTATTTTGAGCAAAGTCTTTCTGCAAGATAAGGTACGCCATTTCCGGATGGGTGGAGTTCCATATTTGATTCTCCTCAATAACCAATTTATACCCTTGATCAATAATTTCCTTTAGATTCATAAAGGGAACGTATTTAGGAGGCGCTACAAGATAACCTGTCATATAATTCTGATAATTCATTCCCAGAATGACCATCTGAATTGAAAATATGGCGAGCAGAAGGGAGATCTTGTTAGAAACATAAACAGATTGGCTAAGCACCAAACCAAAGACCTTAAAGGGGTCTAGTTCCCTACAGAAAATTAATATAAGTCCGCAGCTAATGAATAGATAGAGGTAAACCCAGCGACCGAAGGGGGCCGACCAGATTTCCAAAGATATCGACAACCCCAGGGGATCGTGGAGACAGTAGAGTAACTTCCGTCGGACCCCAGTCTCTCCCAGGCCCCATATGTAGTCATCTAACTCCCCGACTGCATCGTAATATACGAGAAACTCGAGGATAACCTGCATCTCCAGTTCAATCTCTCCATAGTATAATGCGTTCATGTTTCCTATTGATGAGATGGTGAAATCTTGTCTTACTGCGGGGGTGAAATTGAACCCTTCAGCAAGGCTTAGCAGCATTATACCATAGTTGTAACAGCTCTTGTGGTTTTGTCGTTCCACTCTAGATAACCAAGGGCAGTGGGACCAGGAGCTGAGGTTATCTAGCACAAGCGGTAGCTCGAGTTCGAGGGCGTAGCTTATCGTAACTTGTCCCAATCGTACATCAGAGATGAGACCCTTCTGTAGGGACGAGTAGTCGACCATGGTCAAGCTGAGGTTTTGAGGGAGGTAGGGGAAAGGATTTGTAATGCACCAGGGGCAGAAATACCGCTGGGGAAAGGGGCCAACTCCATTGGATATGTGCAAGAACAACTGAGCTCCTAGACTGAAAGTGAAGCTTGGAATTTCTATTTCCTGAGTGGTGACGAAGATGAAGGTATTGTGGGGTTTGGATCGAGAAAAGGTTAGCAGAAGGCTTAAGACCTGCTGTAGTCGATAGTCCTGTAAATTATTGTGATTCTGATTAGTATCAGAGTTTATTATTATATGAATGGAACATTGCTCGAAGAAGGAGAGTTCAGGGGAGATAGGTTCCACCGAGTTGTTCCAAATTTGCAGGGTCCAAAGACCGTAGTTGTAGTTTGAGGAAAGAATCAGGCCGTATATTTCCAGGGTTTTCAGATGGTTTGATAAGGTTTTGAGGTGGAAGGTGCATTGCTTGGATTGTAACAAGTCGTCATTGAAGTTTAGATTTGGGGATTCAATCGAGGTGGAGGATAGTAAGGATTGGGTTTGGTTGGATTTGGTGCTGGCTATTAGCAGGATATACAGGGATAAGTAGAATACTTTAAACATTTTAAAAATTAGGTTTTTGTAAATTAGAAAATTAATTTTTGGTTTTTCGAAAGGGCTTTATTCTATTTTAAAGCAGGACTTTCGTCAACCGTCACCGTAGGTCTTTTTAATTCTTGTGAACTTTTACTTCAACATTTATTAAAATATCGGCTGAATCCCTTGAACATTATTAAGATGATTTTAATTAGTGGCAAGGCCGTATCATTAATTTCGGGCACTATAATTTTGTTCTGTTCTGTCCTACTTCCTACAAGCACAAAATGTATTAACAAACAAATGGACGAATCTTGCCTATATTTATTTTCAACTTTATATTCGAAGAAGTTGATTAAAATCAATTTAAGTTTCGGAAACCGATAAGCGATGCTTATTGATAATGACAATTAATTTTTAGAAGTTGGGTTAGCTTGCAAACAATTCTTGAAAGTGTATAAATTGTGAAACAAGTTAGCTTTAATAAAGCTAGTTATAAGCCTTCAATCCTACTCAAGTAGAACAACATAACAGACTAATTTACTGTATTTTAGAAGATACATTTTAAAATCTAAGAGAGTAAGAGTAAAGCCTGTGAGTATAAAAGTTAAAAACATTCTTTGAGATATTGCATGTTGCATGCATTTCTTCCTTCACGAAAGTAAAATCACTGAATAAGTTAGAAGTGAACTATTTACAAGTTGGCACTATTTTCGCTTCAATAAACAAAACATTTATTGAATGCTGACTGACAAAGGCCTTGTAAATAGTAAGAATCGATATCATTATAATAATCCCTTTAGTTTGTATACTTTTAATTAATATATTCTCAAATAAAAAGATACTTTAAATTATTAAACTATTCCAATACTTAGATTTCTTAACGAATAAATAAATCGAAATTCTTCGTCTGAAAGGTTCTTTTTGAATCAATGTATTAAGATGGAAGTTAAGAACTAAAATGCCACATTAATTTTCAAATTTAATTTAATTTCATTACATTCTTATTTTTGCAGATTAAATCTCCACCTTTGTAAGTTTTTACTGTTTAAAGTAAAGTGAGAATGCATATAGCAAAATAAAAGCTAAACTTTTGAGTTTGTAACGTGCAAGGTTGAGTTTAACTGTCTGGTAATAAGTTGAATAATTTAAAAGAATGTTTTGCTGGTTTATGCAGTTTTATTTCCCGAAGGCGTTGCACTTTTAAGCAGACGATCCTTATTCGGTGTCATGATCAGTTTCATCTACCTATTATTCACTTTTTTGGGTACGATCTCTTGCTAAAGATAAGAATAGTACAATTTTGATCTTTTAGTGGAGTTTTTTGGTAAAGAAGAGTCTCATATTTCATTCCCACTTAGGAATTAGTCATAGGAGAAAATGCCAACCAGGATATCGGGGATGAAGACAGATTTAATAATATATTTAGAGAAATAAGCAAACCTATTATGAGATTTTACGTGATCCAATGCCGAAGATATATCTTATGCGAAGAAATAATTTATTGGATATTATTAGATCAGAAAACTCTCACACCACAGGATATAATTCAATCAACAAGTTAAATCTAATTATAAAATTAAACAGGTAAAAAAACAAGCGTGATACTTTACGAGTAATAAAATAACTTTAAAACTGTACTCTTAAGGCAAAATATCAATGATAAATAAACAATTGAGATCGGTTCCTTATTAAATTACTTTACTAAAAAAAGCTTGATTGAAATGTTGAAGCTGAAGATGCTTAAGTTAAGAACAATGCCTCATTATTATAACTACCAACCTAAGAGTAATAATAAACAAGTATGAGTTTATTGTTTTAAGATGTTACGATGGTTCTAAAGCGCCTTAGCGTAGTAAAGAGTTAAGTTTTGTAAGCATTAACCAAGGCAGAGTCAGTTTCTTTATGTAGGAATTACCTCTTTAGCTGGAATCGTGTTATACAAATCCATCGTCGTGTCTTACACTTGACTCACTTCTCTTCAAGATCTTGGCCAGTAATCACAATTCAAGGTTTAAGAAAGAACATCTTCAATAGCTTTACAGTTAATCTCCTATCTCGTTATTCCTCGTCTTAAAGATCCCCGTCTCAAAATCGCCTCATAAAAAAGATCAACTGAGTATTATAATAAATTCAAGACTGGATAAAACTGAATCAATTCCCGTTAAATAGGATTTGACTTTTTGTTAACATGATTCTGGACAATATTGCTTGATGAGCATAAAAATATAAAAAAGTGTGTTTTTATTCCAACGTCCCTGGAGGAATAGATGACATTTGGAGACTAATAGTCGGAGACGGGTTTTTTTTGGGTGGATTGAATAGAACTAGGCTTTCATTAAATTGGTTTATATTTTATTACATCTCCGTAGGCTGTGAAAGGGTGGTAGTACAGTTAATACCGTTTTGGTGGTTGACATTATTTTCTAAACAAAAAGATCACCCGGTTCGGATTTCGGAGAGTGTAAAGCACATCAATCACTATCTGCAAGTTGATCAGGCCAGAAAGTTGTTTAAGATTGACTGTGAAGCAAAGTCTGAGTTGGTTGCTTCTGTGAAAGCTATCCGGGTATCGGTTTAACGGATTTTGGAAGTGGGGCTGTCGGTTGCCCGTCCGTGTCTCATTTTAATAAAAACTTTTAGTGAAAGCTTCACGTAATGCTGAATTTATTAGCTTTTAAAATATAAACATTTAGTTGAAAGATAACTTCTCCGTCTGTAAAAAGGATGCCAGAAAGTACCAGAAAATATGAGATATTTATCTATTTAACGTAATTGCTGAGGTAAAAATTGACTTTACTGTTAAAATCCGTCTCTAAATACAAACATATCTACTGCAGCTGCATTGTTCACCCAAAATTATCATTCGGTTTACGTTCATGCGTTGAATCTTCTCAACTTTAATCATCCACGGTAAGAAACTATAATGCGAAACAGTTTAAATCTACTCTCATATAAATCTTAAAGCTATAAAGTTTCTTTATTTCAACCGAATGCGATTTTAATTTTAATTAATATTAATACTTTAATGTTAATAGAAACGTTTGGGCTTGGTACATTTTTTTGTAACTGCATTCGTCTATACATTTTAGTCTGTTCGTTCTGGTTTATCTACAATTAAAGGGACAGAAATTACTCGGCTACTTTTAATTTTTGCTGGGTTCAAACTAAACAAGTACGTTCACTTTCACGGACGCACAGATTTAGATTAATCTTCTCTGAATACTTGGTAAAGTTTTTCTAAATCTTGTAACTGTAACTCTTGATGAATTAGATTTACCAATAAACCCTTCGAATCCACATTTCATTCAAGTATAACAGTTACCAGATAAAATAACGAGTAGGTATACATTAAAAAACTCCAAGTATTTCATGTTTTAATTTTCCATAGTTAATACTGTACGGTAATAATTCTCCATCCAATCTTTCCCTAGTTTTAAAACCTACATTACTCTTCTTAAACTTTGGTAATAGTTTTGATTAATGCTACTTCCTTACGGGAATTATACCCAAAGACGTTACATCTTTCAACAGCTACTTTCTAATTTAGATACTTTTCTTCAAGTAAAGTTAAAAAAAGATGAGATTTCTTTAAAATTCTCTTCAAGTAAAAGTTAGAAGAGTCATCCTTGGATCATCACAGTAACAATAGCAAAGCAGGGATCACTTCAGCGAATCCTTAACTGTTTTTTTGTATAATTTTTTTCTTCTACTTAACCCAATCGCGATGATCAATGATGAATTGAACTGAAGGAAATGATACTCTCTGCTGTGAAGAAGAGGATGAAAAGTCACCCAGGGTGGTTGTCTTGTTTTGTTGGTTACTTGTGGGGCATACATATCTACCTACTTCCAGCATCCTTAATAATAATAATAATACAATATTAGTTGGACGAAAAAAATCACAGAATACAATTGACAGTGACCAATCGAAGGGAATCGAATCGAAAGAGTTGTTGGTTGCATAACAATCATATTTTTTGTTGGAAAAAAGTACAATTTATCTCAATCGGTTTAGCATCAGCAGTCAAGGTGCATTATGCATTTCTTGTGGAGACAACCAAGCAAACGGAGCATAACAACGTCTATAAAAGGTCTGCTTGATCAATCAGAGGAAAGTGGTTAAGGGACTGGGAAATATGTAAAATTACAATTGTGTTTTTACTTTTATTAACTTTGCAAGTATAGGTTTAGCTATACAGAGAGAGGGTAGGAGTTTGATTCAAAGTTATGGATAACTGAGCTCCAGCAACTCCAACTTCAATTTCAAGTTATCGAGTACCTTAAGAAATGATAAAGAATCTTCATAAATTTATACTTTTTTAGTTAAGTCCCAAGGGATAAGGTTTTTATTATTATTAATCTGAGTTGGCCGAAAAACAGAAAGTATACACAGGCATTCACTTCGATATAGAAATAGCTACGATTATGAATGATTTGTCTGTAAAGCTGAAGGGAATTTAATGGTCAAAAGCTATTAATTAAAAACTCTTACAAAGTTATCTCAAAGTTTACTTCTTTACTTTCTAAAAAGCCGTGTAATTTTCAAGAAAACTACAGAAATTCACTGCTTGTTTTTCCTTTTTCCTATCACTTAAATTATTAACTAGTAAAGCAGAAACTTTACAAAACAGGTTAAGGATATCTGAGGAAGATTAATTTACATTTTAGTTCAATTAGCCTGATTAATCCTCATGTAAGAAAAAGGAATCTTAATCTCCCAACATGAACTTCTCCAGGGTTTTTAGGATTATAACTGAAATGAAAGCTACAAAACCCTCACCTTATAAGTACAAATACTTACAAAAACATGCACACCATTAGTAAAACATTCTACCAGGGGCCGTTTCCAGTCATTCATAGAGTTTCCAGACCATTTTCTTGATACAAAGAACCACACCTCCTCTGTTATGGAATAATATAAACTAGAATACTGTGACCAAGAACCCCACCCACTTCTAAAACCTGTCCACCCGCTTTATAAACAGCCTGTTGCCCGTTCTTACGTTGGTAGGAAGGAGGACAGTAAAGTATTAAGGAATTAAATGGGAAGATTACTTATTTAAATAGCTAAATAAAACTGCATGAATAATAAACGGGATGAATGGGTTGATTTATACTTATTTAACTCAAGCTCACAAAAGGGTACACCCACAATGGAACTTTAACTTTGACTTACTTAGAGTGAGCGAGGAGGTATTTAGTTCGTTGGAGAATGAACGAGATAATAATAATGGGAAGATTAAATCAGATTTCATAAGAATAGATAATAAAAATAATAATAAGGCTCTTTTTTAAACGGAACGTACGAGGGTTATTTTTATATTTCGGAATCTGAACAAGATTCACCTATTTTTATAAGCGTTGGCTGCTCCTAAGCTGGAGCCTTGTAGATAGAGAGATAGAAGGTGTAATGAAGCTGAATAAGAATGCGATTATGAACGGGCAGCATAGGCAGGGTTGGATAAAAAAAAATAGTCTTTTAATCTCTCTCTCGGGGAATTCTTTAGGAAATTTGATGCTTTGTTGGTTGGCTGAGGGTAGAAAGGGGTCACAAAAAAATTAGAATATTTAAAAAAGTTATACTTATTGTGTTGTAGTTCTAGCTAGAAAAGAAATAAGGGATGGACCTGACATGATTTGACCTTTGAGCCTTTTTGGGGGACAATGGGGCTATCAAAATGATTCTTTAATCCACAATATCCAAACATTATACTGGAACTTGCATGTTGTAGTCTTGTAGTCTTGTGCTTGATAATGTTGGCTCATGTTTTACACGGAAAAGAGTATGGTTTTTTGAGACTTTTTAGCTAATTCATTTTATTTTTTAGTATCATAAGTTCTCCAGCGTCAAGTTTTACAAAACCTTTCTTAGAAAAGGACAGTAAAAAACTTTAAATGAGGGGGTTTTAAGGCTCGAGGTTTTAAGAACAGTTTGGAGATTGCTTAAGCTTCGCAAAATACCTTTAAAAATCTCAGATCCAAGAAAAGATGTTTTATTTATATACCGTATTTCCCGTTTTAATTCCTCCCCCGGAGTTTCCATGTTAAAAGTACTATCTTGTCTGTGTTAATAGAATGTCAAATTGTTCCTTCGAAGTAACAAAGCCCCAGGGGAATTAAAACGGAACATACGGTACTACAGACTACATTACTGTATCAAGGTAAAGACCCTGAAGAGTTGGGATACGTTCAACAAGTAAAGTTGAGGTTTAGTATGGATTGTCCGGTAAGAAAGTAATACTATTATAATAGTAGATGAATTTTAATGTTGAATTGAAGAGGTACGTACGTGGCATGGATCGTGAGTAGGTCTGTAGGCAATTGTGTTTGAAACCGGGTGTGAGGAATACCAACAACCCAACACAATAACCCACTGACTTACCAATGATGAAAGTAAAAAAAACCAATGACGGATATTTTTTACGCACTGTGTGAAAGTAAGGATAGATAGAGATTTAACAGGTGAACTGAACTATGCAGGTTATTATAGCATAGGGATGGAATTAACAAAACAACTTTTACTGGGGATGATACCTACCTACCTGCAATTATATATGGTTTATTGGAAATATATTAAGAAAGTTTAGCATTTTACACAAGTTTCGGTAGACGTAGGATGATACGAATGATATGACGATTGAAATCACGTTGAATAGGTGTAACGGTGTTTTACAGATCTATATTACTTGAAGTTATAAACTAAACTGCATAAATTCCATCCCGTACACACTACCAATTGCAAATTACAGGAATTGTATGCTTGTTGCACTTTTCTTTGACTTGTTTGTACCAAGTAAAAATGCCTTCTGTCTAACTCCACAACCAGGTATTTATCTGTAATAGACACCCGGGCTATAATTTCATCCTATTTCAGTCAATTTAAGGGTTAATTCATCTAAACCCGGCTGCATAAAACAGTACAGTAGAAAGAAGTAGTATTTGATTGAATTCATATCTTGAGACAGCAGATGAAACTAAAATGTTCAACTGATAGGCAGGATTGATTGTATTCCGTCATGTAACTAAATAAACTCATAAAGAAAGACTGTGTAGGACCAAAGTCTCGATTTTGTAGGAGAGACCAGACCCTTCGAAATAAAGTTTCTTGTTTCGTTCAGTCCTTTTTTGTGATATGTTGGTTGTTGGGTCCAGTCGGGCCTGAGGTACTTTATGAGATGAAGATCCATTCAAGACTTATCTTAAGGATACGGGTTTTGATATTTAAATATGTCTCGTATATATTTATATGATAATAATGCAGAAGAGAGGATAATTGATACCCCAAGCCTTGTTGGTTTGTGTAGAGTGGATTATTAATAAGTTTAGGAACTTTGTTTGTACTGTGTTGGACTTCTGGATAGACCTGCTTACAGGTTAAATATGATTTGCATATAAATGTGATTAAAAACTACTCAGACGGGTTGGGATATTTATATTTTATAAATTATTTAGTATTTCATTTCTTGAATGGGTCTCGGGGATTCTTAAACTGTTTAGTTTGGTTGAAAATATTAATCTGTGCATCGCAGTCAGAAAATTCCATCTGCTGTAGTTCCATTTTGGAGTATCCCTATTTCCCAAATGTTTTTTTGGTGGAATTAATCTAAAACGGGTAGACAAAAATTGCAAATATTTATGCAGAAAAATGCCAGTATCATTATGCAAAGTTTGCCAACACTTCAGGGCCATACAAGAGACACAGCTTTTTCTATACAATTACTACTCGTAAGTTTGTACCTCAGTACGCAAACGGTTAATTTTATATTCACCAAGCACAGGATCATAATTGAAGACTGCAGTCTGCAATTTTGTTAAATAGTTATAACGGAATAGTGTTTAAAATTAATGATAATTAAGTTAATGAATATTCATTCCGCCTTTTTTCCATACTCCAGCAGCAGATAAATCTGACGTGGTTATCTTGGAACATAAGTTGAAGTTAATAACAAAACCTATACGCTTATTATTTGTTTTTGTAGGTAATGCATGCATTCTAAAAGACTTCCTTCTTTTAATTATTTAAGGTTAATTATTCAGTCACGGGTTCAAAAAACTTTATGAAACTGTCAACTCTTTACTTTTGGTGACTACAATTTCTTAGCTAACTGCAAAACTGGAAGATGGACCGATTTTGCCTGTGATATTTCTTAAATTAGTATTAGTCTGTAAAACTGCAAGATTTCAAATCTACTCAAAATCTACTCGGTCTAATTCAACGGTGGAAAGCTTAGCATTTCGGCCCTCATCGCTATTCATGTCAAGCATCACAATTAAGGGCATTTACAGTTGTAGAATAATATTATCAGGAATTAATTTTGTCTGGGTGACTGACTCAATAATAAACATGCAGGTGAGTTTTCAAATTTACAACAGTAGAAGTTGCATAAGGAAAAATGAAATGAACCTATTTAAAAATATCTAAAGATAGAACACACGCGTGACAAAACGTCTACATTAAAAATTATGGGATGGATAATTATCAGTCACCTTTAAAAGGTTCCTTTGTTTGACAACAGATAAGTACTGAATTCTAACAAACACAACTACTACTTTATTTTCAGATAAAACTTTGTAGAAAACCCCTTTCACAAGAAGACGATTAAGGGAAAGCCAATAATAGCTGTCACGTTCTACTACTACTACTACTACTACTACTACTGATTAACGTGTAAATGGATGATAAGAAGATGATTCAATCAACCCAAAGATTAAACCCTGACGGACCTAAACTTTCAAATTTAATATCCTCTGGAAGAAAAAGGACAGATTCATCAGTAGAATGCAGGAAAGTCAGAATTATTCTACTATCCTTGGTATCCCTTCTACTACTTCCAGGGGATGTACGAGGACAACTCCCACCTTCCATTCGGATAGGTAAGCTTAAGCTAAGCGTTTGATAAGAAATGACTATGCAGTCATATTCCTTAATTAAGTAAATAATATACGAAGATATAAGAAAAACCCTTCAAGTAATGAACCAAAGTTGGGGATGTTTCTTGGAGATATTATTACATTTGACGCTTATTAAAAGTGACGTTTGTATCTTTGTTTTAAGAGACCAATAATAGGAAAGTGTGAAGGTAGGTAGGTTTATGGTTCTTGCAATTATTCGGGGAACTGGTAAGGTTAATTCGTCTATAAACCGCTCAAGGAATCTAGGAATAAAAAGAAACTACACGGCTGTATACGAATTTTAAGTCAAAGAATGGTCAAATCTATAAATCCGTTGATCCAAAATGTATAAATCCATTTAAATCTAGAGGGTCGTATGCTTTAAAAACGCTTTAAATTTAAGTTTATAAGCCGCAGCGGACTAAAGACGGGCTTAACGGTATGATTAATATGAAACTGAAAAGTTTTCCTGAAGATGGTTTTAAACTTTCAAACTTTAATTAAGAATACCTGTCATCCAATCTCATTGAACATTCCCATCCTTTCTAACTATTGAACTGCAATAATCCAGCCTTCCTGTCTACCTGCTCTTTTTTTCTGGAGGAAAAAGTTTAATTTATTTTCTCATAAATGGGAGTGAGCGGTGGGCACTTATCTTGGCAAATATCTTAAAAGTTGTTGAATGAAAGTAAAGTTTTGGTAATAAATCACTTGTCAAGATCAAGAGTAGTACACAGGATGCACCTGCATGTAGTATGTAATATTTGCATTCATTCCATATCATGTTTTAAAAAGAGACTGTCCCATATATCAAGGGGATAACCTCAGTTAAAAATTAACCACTCTGTCTGTCCTGTCTGAAATTAACTTAAGCCTAATGCTAAGTTGAGTGATGTCTTTATATATTATTTAGCTAATACTTTTTACAAACGCTAACGTATCCTGGAAAATGTTGGATAGTCGGATAGTATGATGTCCCTAGTTTAGTTAGATAGAATAATATAACTTTTTTAAGATGAATGAACATGCAGACAGGATAATAAAAAAGATGCAGAAAAAGCTGTGCCACGTGCTCATTTCTTGATTAAAATATTTAATTGAAATTCAATTAAATATCCGAAGGATTAGTTGCTGGAGGATTTAATCGATTCGTGCCAAGCAAAAAGTTTCATATTGAAAGTTCTCAGACAAATGCACGACTTCTGCAGAATTTTGATTATAATAAACAATAATTATAAATATGCCAAAACCACTTTTAATAAATCTACTCATTATGTAAAACCTGTAATTGAAAACTGACTAAAGTCTACTTTCTTTTTATAAACAGTTTCAATCAGAGTTTTGTATGAAATATTTAGAAACTGTATAGTTTTCAACTTATAACATTTCACGGAATTGAAATTTAATCTTGGATTATTCCAAAAAGCTGCAAAAACTTGGAATTCTGCCCCAAATAAATTTTATTTTGTGAAACTTAAAATTCTGTTGTGGAGATTTGAAATTTTACGTTTTTAAATCACACCCTTCAATAGATATATTAGTTTTAGTACTACAAAGACTTGACTAATCATTTACAGAACTACATATTAGTAAAAATCTTTTTATATCACTGTAAGGACAGTAATGTTTTAAAATTCATCATTATTTATTTCATCTTTAGCCTATGCCTGAAGAGTGAAGAAATACCCATAGGAGTTTGAAGTTTTTTTAATAATCGGCAGGAAAAGTGGTTTTTATTCTTGTATATTTAAAGCTTGTAGTTGGATGGATGATTGTTGAGTCTGGAGGATCCCGTACTTTATGACAGTCAGTCATTGTTTGCTGGTACTTGTCTGTATTTTAACAAGAGGAGACAACTCCTTGTTTGACGTGACTAATGAAAAGATGAAGAATTTTAAGAAGAAAAAAAACAGTTAAAACGCTTAGACTTTCCTCTCAGCATCTTAGAAAGAGGTATGGCAAGGCTAGGCAGGTATGGCAGTTACTAATGAGAGAACCCTTTCCCTCTTGAGCTGTGTACAACTCCGACTATAGTCCGCGCAAAATATAGATTGACGCTTGTACTACTACGTGAGTGTTAAGTGGCTTGTTAAAGAACTTACTACCTCTGATATGAGAATCACCTTAAGTACAAAATACTTTCTCTGAAATATTTGAACATATCATATATGGAGTCAAATAATAAACAATGAAAATTCCACTATCCATTGAATCTGTAGATATACTCATCGAACAGCTCTGTTGTTGCAAGCGGTAGAGTTGCGGATTATTAATAAGATTTCCCTATTTTTTTGGAATAATGAAAAACATCCTTTTTGAAGACTGGTTCCGATGAAAATCTTAGTTGATGATTGATGAATCTAATTTATTGATTGTTTGACACAAGCAAGGCTCATGTTAATCTATCAACTGTATGTTTCTAATTAATCGACTAATTAAAATCAGGAAGGGTTAATTTAACGTAAAAATCATCAAGAAGTCGAAATAGAAGGGGAAGGAATACTAATAGAAAATATGCGGTATTAGGTATGCTTATTGAACTATGACTAAACTATAACTGAACCAAACTTTGAGTTTATCTGCATAAGGGGAAGTTTCTTAAAATAAATAGAGAAAAACAGAACTATTGTGAACTTTAACCAATTCATTAGACATATGACTGGGATTATTTTAGAATAGCCTTAAACTTGACAATCGAAGAGAAGCTTAAATAGAAACCGATTCCAGTTTAATGACTACTTCAGTCCATCCAAGCAATAACTATTCAAGACATTTCCTACGCCAATTTAATTTGGAATGTCTTTAAAGAAAGGCTAGTTAAAGATAAAGTAAGGTTTATATCGTAAGCATGTGGGGATTGGCAAGTTGCCAATTTAAATGAAAGTATGAACTGTAAAAAAAAGACTTATAAATGAGCTGGAAGGATTTGCATGTGGGAATGTTTCCGTGCAATGCCAAGCATTTTTATTTGCAACGAGGCGTGAGGTTTTATTGCATTTTTATCTATTTACCTACATGAGGTTTGCGAATGTTGTGCTAATAATCTCTACACTAGATAAATACAGAGATGGATCCCAGTTTTTTCCCCGAAAGTTAATCACTTCCCCCTGGGATTTTTTTTTCTTTGTCGTTTTTTTTGTGCAGTACAGCGAACTTTTAGTACTATTACTCAAGAAAGATCAATTACGGGGATACTGGGTAATTCTTAACAGGAGGATTTGTTTATGCCGACAAATTTAAACGGATCTTAAAGGTTTAGTACTGGAAACCCGGATTGAAATTGATATGAAATCGAACGCTAGTTTTCCTATCTTAAATCTGCTTTTTAGCTCAAACGGACCCAATGAAGATAATTGCAAAATCTCGTAAACTCCAATTCAAAACGAGATATTTTGGCAGGCAGGTCTAAACTGACCTTTAATCTTGCAAAATACTCCATATTTTATAGATAGGGAAGGTATTCTACAGAAATAAGTTGAATGGAACTTAAGCTAAATAAGAAACTACAAGACCTAAGCATTAGTAGATGTATAATATTTCATGTAAAAGAAGCGATTGACTTGACGGTATCTTTTGGATCCCTAAAATAAACATGAATTTAACCAGCAGAGAAACTCATATAGCTTTGGGACAAACCAAGCCCGTTGCCCGTTTATGTTTTAGTTTAGTTTAGTTTATGAGAACGAGAATCGTCGTCTAGCCGGTTTCATTTCATATGTTCCGTGTGGATTTTAACAGTCATTCCTAGTTGAAGTTTAGACGGCGTGTTGAGAGCTTTTTGTAATCCTTGTCAGCAACGTTATTAATTCGGATCTTTTGGCCAGAGCTCCGTTTATATCCGCTTTAAAAAGGAATCAGACGACACATATTTGGCATACAATTCTAGGTCCTCTAATTCAATTGATATATGTTGCAGGAATACCTAATTCCAACCCCTTCCATCTTACACGTGATATTATTTATAAATTTGTTGTAATTTATTTAATGTCATTTGTTTCCTTCAAAAACACAAATCTTCAACTTAATTCATAGATTTTCATACTTTAACTTTACAAAAAGTAAACCTGGTTTTCAATTTTTATCGCAAACTTACTTTTAAACTTCTAAAATTCCCCTAAATATGCAATTGAAACCCCGGCCTTGCACCGCTAACCCTGAGCCTGAGCTTGGACACACTCGGATAGTGTAAGCGACTACAATGGAAACTTAATGAAGTTATTGTCCGTTTATGCAGATTAACAGGTGGAGAATAGTTGGACTTAGTATGGCATCAATATAAATCTCAGAATCTATATAAAAGTCAAACAAATGGTTTGCGCTGACAAGCATGTATAATTAGGGGACAGGTTTATTAGTAAATTCGCTACATGAACGAATGTATAAGTTCTCAACTTGAGCAATTATAGCTCAAGTTTAAAATGTCACACATATTGAATCCGTCTTAAAGAAGAACATAGCTAATTTGGACTAACAAATAGCATCTTAAACCGGCATGTCTTGTGGTTTTATTTTATTGCAACTTCCACAGAAAAGTTTAACTATTTGGAGACGACCAAAAAATATTTAAGTACATGTTTATCCGTCTAGTATTATAGGGAAGATGTTTTAGTTTAACAATCTCTTTATAATTCTCATCCCGTCTTCTCCAGCTTTATTTTTTACCGTGATAAAAAATAAAACTGGCGATTTGATTTGAAGGAAATGCATGGAGAGTGTACCTAATGTGTCTGAAAAGTGGCTAAATGACTTCTGCATCCAAGTAATCATAATCATCCTTCATTAGGCAGGCCGGTCCATAAAGCTGTTAGAGTAACATTTTTACTGCAGGAGACAAACTCCTAGCTGTGGCAAAACTTAGGGAAAAGGTAAGATGAGAAAGCAATACGCAAAGTTTGGGGTTTGAGACACAAATGCATCTTTAATCTACCGTAGTACAGCATATTTATTCCCCATGGGACTTTATAATAGTACTGGGTTAGTTCACCTTATTCCCTTTATAAATCCAATGAAAGAATTAGTACCCCGGGGATTACATTTTACTTCGGGGTACTATTTTATTATAAAAGTACAGTATTCTCAATAACTGTGAATTTTTAAAAAGTTAATTTTTAAACAGGCTAACAGGCAGGATAGTAGAGAGCTTTTTAGAAACTAAACAGCTTCCAGCCAGGATGAAGAAAGATTTATGGATTTTACAGTAAAAACTCTACTCAATCTGAATAACAATGGAAGGCTTTGTAGGATTTTATTAACTTGTGGCTGCTCTTTTCTAAAATATTTAAAACCTAAAGGTTCAGCCTTCACTTTTTCGGTCTTTCTTCTTTTACAAGAAAAGAAGACTGTTCTTGTTCACCTTAAACATTTGGGAGGTGCAGGTAATTTGATACTATTCACAAACTTGTGAAGAAATCATGGAATAAATACTAAAGAAGTCTTTCAAGGTTGGTTGGTAATTTTTAAGGAAGTTGGCTTCTTCTTTAATGCTTTTCTTCTGGGTGTTAATTTACCTTCCTGCCTCTCATTCCATTTTTCTTGGGATATATAAAAATACAGTAGCTTAGTTTTTAATGTCCCATGAGGAACCATATACCCGTCAAAGTTAGCAAAACATCGCTTAGAGTAAGGGAATTCATAAGTTTAAGAAAGAAAGGTAAAGAATATTCCCCAGGGGGAATTATGCTCGGCAAGCCAGGGGAAATTATACCACTGCACTGATCAAAAATGCGGGTTTAAAATACAAAATCCCGAATAAAATGCAGTAATTTTTATCCAAAACCCTAGGACTTTGTCTTCCCATTCTCCAATAATATATTCCACATTTCAGTACTGCAGTTGAAAGAGTGATGAGATGAGATTAATGTCTCTTGGTAATGTAAACTCACATCTTTTTCCGTGATAATTCACTTGACACTTTAAAAGATTCGCTATAAAAAATCTCACGAGATTTACTGACCATTATCCAACTCTGGATGAAGTGAATCACTCTGCATTATATTTTTTTAGGTTTCAAAAACGATTCCTATTTTCTCTATTCAGCTAACTTGTCTCTGTCTATTCCTTACAGTGTGATGTGGGTTTTTTTACTTAACCTAAAGTGCATTATACAAATGGAGATTTTGAGATAGGATTTTCAGGGTAGGGCTTCCTTGGGATTGTGATAATGATAAAGTTACTGGATAAACAATGACCTATTGTTGGAATAAAAGTAAAGAAGGATGAGGATCCGTAAGTAAGTGGAAGTGGATGCGTAAGCTGGTAGCTTTTTACTCAGACATTCAGTAGTTCAAACAAGAATAACAATGGTTTTGTTTACTTATCTTTTACAATAAAAGACATAAAAGTTTACGTGATTAATTGTGAGTACTTTATGAATAAACTTTGTTATAAAGTAGCAAAATATGGTGGAGAAAAAGAAGAATTATAATATCGCGTATGATAGTTTACGCAATTAATTAACTGCGTGCAATATTATTAATATTTCTACTAACCCCTCCTCACAAACACCTTTCTTCACACGTTTCTTTACAATTTTGCTCAATTATTTACCCACAAATGCCCAGAAGTCAATGAATGTAAAGGTTACCAGGATATTCTTTCAATGATAAGGAATCTTGATTGACACATCTGTCAAAGTGCGACTGGATTTAAGAAAGTAAAAAATCATTGAGGTTATCATATAACGAGTATTTAATGTTTAAATAAAGTTTTATTTTGACAACTTATCCCCTAATCTTCTTAAAACTAAACCAATTGACGGGATTGAAGATTAGACAGAGTAAAACAGGAAGGATGTAAAATGTCAATTGCGTAATAAACTTTGAAATTTATTTATTAATGAGCGGAAGAAGTCTGGAAATGTTTAATTAAGGAGCGATAAACTTTTGCCATTTACATATTTAATTAAACTGCCCATTCATATAGTCAGGAATTATATTTCATCCCAAGTAAAAGGTATGGACATATTTCAAGTTTTACTTTTAAATACTCCAGCAAATATATGTAAAAGTTAGATTTATTCTGTATAGTTAATTGAGTTAATTTAAAGACAAGGAACAAAAAAAACCCTCGATTGCGGCTACAAGTAAAAGTTTAACAAGATTAGGTAGGTTTATTCCAAAGGAGAGGAAGATTTATGAAGTTATTATCGACCAAAAGAACGTGTGCTGGTTTCGGAGATCGTTTAAAAGATTGTAGTCAGCAGGATTAAGAGTTGGATAGAGTTGGCATGTTATAAATAATCCGGATGCTACTCATGCTAAAGAGTAAAGTGTAGATCTACCCTTTTGTAAAAAAGTAGAACTAATTAATTAAGCAAGGAGGATTGAGACAGATCAATTTCCAGTTACGCCTATTGATCTCGACCCTCTTTTTACTTTGACTTCCTTAAGGTGACCAACCGTCCTTCTTAATCCAATGGGGGACTTTTAACTGCAATAATATTGTTCCATACATTTTTACAGGCCTTGGTCACCCTTTACTTAAAAGTTTTATGGCCAACTTCTTTTAACTTTTAAAAGTTAAGAGTAAACCAATTGGTTTTAATTTAACGAAGGAAGACACCACTGCAGACAGAATTAACTTAAGACCACCACGAATTTTAATTCAAGTTTTTTAAACATATCTCACGACAATTTATGCGTCTAAAATTAAAATCTTAACCACACTTCATTGATTAAGGTTATCAAGGAAAGAAACTTTGTACTAATTTCGAAAGGAGAAGAGAAAGGAACATTTTTTAACCGTTAACGGGAAGTAAAAGTACAAAATCTAACATTAAATTAACACTTTTCTTGCTATGCATAATTCTTTCCGTTACTCTACTCTAGAACAGCAGTGGCATTGCAATGAGAGATACTCATAGCAGTTGTAGTCAAGCAATGATATTTGGTGAGGAACTGCGACAAGGACGAGAGTAGCTTCTGTTTCCGTTGCAGTTGCAAACGATATACACAAAGCTAATGGAAATAAAATTAAGCTGCGACATTCGAGATTTTTCACCATACGGGTTTAATTTTAATACCCGGATCAACTCATGCATGTATTTACTTAGTTAGGTTATCATCAGTCCCATGGACTAGAGAGGTTAACCAGAGGGGGAGGGGGGGGGGAAATGCAGACTTTGGAGACAAAGTTATCTCTTCCAGTCGGAGTTTACCATTTGGATTTCCATGGTTGTACTGTATTAAAATGGCAACAGTATCTATCTTTCATGCTAAATAAATACTTTACTATTTCATTTTGCAATGGTAATAAAACGGTACAAATAAGCCTAAACTTTCTCCAAAATATCTACAAGTTTCTTTGCTCGGGGGATAATTTTAAGACAAGGCCTTATAGAGACTAAACATTTTCATATGAAAAAAGGAATTGACAGATTCCGTGTTTTTTCCTAGTTGTAATCCTAATCCGTATGTACAAATGTAGGTAGGTAGGTAGGCAGTAAGTAGGAATGGGGATTGGGGAAGTGAGCTTTAGCTTTGCTCCAAATTAAGACCAACTAATCTTGAGAAGAGATGCACTTTTTTCTAATAACCTTACAAACATGTATACACATCGGGACTTTAAGTAAAGCTTCTTGGTCTTTTGGAATGAAAGGGGAATAAGAAATGTGGATTGGAAGGAGACAAATCTTAAATGGAATGAAATGGTTGGAGGAGGGTAGGAAATCCTAGACAAGAAAGAGTCGACATTTTAAAAAGCTAAAGCGACTTATTTGGATTCATTAGTCGATTCTTGTTCTTCCTTCAGAGAACAGCTTAATCGTCCTTGGTCAGCTTTGCTACATTGTTTAACGTCTTTTACATCGTCTTGACTCAAAAACTGCATATGGAAAATTCGTAAAAGTGTATACAAAGCTTGACGAAGCAATCAAATTTTAACCGCATGGATTGGCAAGATTTAGAAGAAGATACACTGGGTTTTTAAGTGTTACTCGGGTTTCATGGGCAGGATTCGGAGGTTTTTAGTGGTAGTACCATAGCAGGGCTAACCATATCAAAAGGGCTTTAGTAGGCTTGATTAAGTATCCTTATAATTGTAATTAAAATACCTAAAACCCCTAAAGAGTTCCCTGCTTCACCCTGGGTCGTTCATTTCTAAGAAACAATTTAAACCCCTAAACCCCCTGTAAAACCCCCCTAAAACCTCTTGCTTAAACTTGTACTGTTTTTTAATCCTCTTGATAACTTTAAAACTCGCAGAGTCCAGCAAAGCTAGCTTAGTATAAAAATAAATAAACTAAAAGCTACAGCATATCCATCCATAGGATTATCTCCCAGGGATTTCCGGTGTGTAAACTTATCTTTGTACTTGAGCCAGTCATTGCTCTATATTGTTTATTTGTTTTTAGTTTACTGAACGCAAATCTATCTCCTCCTGTTGTCCCCACGTTTTAAGGTTACTAAATTATATAAACCCTTGAATTTGCAATCTCACAAGTTCCTAAAGATTTTAATTCAATTTATAATTCAAACGAGCATAATTTACGAGTATTAATTAAGAACCGCCCTTATAAAAAGAAACCATACAATCCATGTTGACAAGTAGTAGTTAGTTTAGTTTAGCCATAGTTAGTAGGAGTGAATAACGTTCTCAATCTTGAGATAGATTTATTGTACTTGTTATTTTTTACATTCTTCCAAAAGGAAGAAGAATCAAAGCAATTAATTCCGATTTCACGTCCCATTAATCAACTTGATTTAAAAAAGGGATTAACAAGCAAGTAAGTCTAAAGCCAGTAAATGATTGCCCAAGTAAGTGGCTCCAGAAGAAGAGGAATAGCTGGGATTAAATTAGTCTCCTAGCTGTCTATCTTTTCAGAGAGCTTGTTATTTTTGCGGATTTGTAGAATAAGAAAACAAAACCTATTGGATTCTTATGTAAAATGCTGGAAAGAAGCCACACAAATCAATTCCAGATAAAAACCAGAACATAAGATAGAATTAGCTCGGATTTTGCACATAAATTTCGTACATTTCCCTTCCTGCCGATATCCACATTCTGTTTTCAGTTGCAGGTATATTTTTCATGTCTTCAGGTCTTTTTCTTTATGCGGTCACAAATTGGGGAATTGGTTCCGTCAGGCTTTAAAAACACTTACGAGAAGGAGTGAAAGTGAATAATAAACAGTCAAAATAATAAAGAACAGATTTGCCGAAAGTGTTCTACTTGTTGGGGGATAAATAAATACACTTGGCAGTGTTTAAGCAAAAAGTGACAATTACTTTAACAAGTAAAGGACTTGTCTTCTTTACCCAGGAAAAAAAACAAATATTTGGCTACTACTACCCTGCAAAAAGCTCCTAATGGACAAAGACTGTCTGGAAGACTGGGATTGTTAACTATAACTGATAGTAAAGTGACTGATATTGATAGCAAACTGGATTTTGAAAGGTTTTTTATTCCATAACTTGGAAAAAGTACAATTTATTATCCTAGACTTTATCCATACAACCTGCATAAAATACATACGTAAAGAGCATGAAATGAATGAGGAATGTTTAATCTTTTGCTGTAAGATTTTTTCGAATAAAAATTCCCATAAAAACTCTGAAAAGTTGTATCTTTTACGAAAGCTTGAGGCATATGTGTAAAAAAAACTCATAAAACGTCGTTTAGAACGTGACTTTGAAGGGAGTGGGAGTGGCTCTTGTTATCTTTTCAAAAAAGAAGATAAAGTGAGAGAAGTACTAACGAGTTTTTTTGAAGAAAGAACAGTAAAGATTAAATAAAGTAAAAAGTGGAGTAATCATAAGAAAGAAGGATGATAATAATGAAGGATTTTGCCATGTTGAGATATCTACTACTGGTTCCTTCATCTTGGCGTTGTTTCTTGATGACTTTGCTGATGTTTGGGTTGTGGAATGCCCGAGTTGTGGAATGTCGCATACCTTCTTCCGTACGGCTCGGTAAGTTTTAAAATGGTTAATCCGCAGAGGGAGATGGTTGTAAATAGTTTATTCTTTCATTGTAATAAGTTCGAAAAACTTTGCTTCGAAAGTTCCAGTGAGAAAAGACAAACAAATAAGCTTTGAAAGCGTACAACTGAGAATAGTTTCCGTTATAAATATCAAATCAGTAGTTGTTCAAGATATGGAAGAAAGGATACGGAATATTGGAGAGTTTTGCAGACATTTTTCATGTGGTTTAAGCATGTATTTTTAACATGATTTAGCCCAAAATGAAGTAAAGGAAGTTTACACGGTAATTGGAAAGGTATGGATGACTTTTGGAATGATGAAAATGTTAAGATGTTGCCTATCCATGGGAGTTTTATAAAATAATTCTATGAATTAAAAAACAGTAATAAGTGGCAACGACTGACGATCACCAGCACAAATAATATGTCATATTTATATGAAATAAGGATTAAAAGTTTGTTGCTCGTAAAAGTTTTTATTTTTAGGTTAATAAGAGTAATCCAATAGAACCGTGTTCTACACGTTAAGTTATTTTTTATTTATTTCATCTCCATTTGCTTAGATTGTGAAAGCTAAAGCTGAACTATGCTTCAATGCTTTGCATACTGTGACTGTATTATATTTAGTTCTGCCTTAAATAGTTTGTATTCTTATCTATGCCTTGTTTAAGCCCTTGTTGTCATTGAGAAAGGATAAGAAGGAAGACAACTGTGAGTGAAAGAAAAAGTGTTAAAAAACCTCGGTAGTAAGTAGAAGGACGAAATTAGCTTTTAAAAATTGAAAAACAACAAGAGACGAAGATTGACTAAATACCATCCTGACTCTGTTTTCTCAATGTCAACTCCTTCAACCGGTGTTACTTTTATGTATCCTGCAGACACATTGCACTTCTTTACTTTAATAATATGAACATCTTTCTAGCAAACCTTTTATTCACACGGAATAGTAAACTATAGTGGTAAGTGGGTGTGGTTCCAACCTCACAGGCTGACTCTGTCATCAACCCCATTAATGAAAGTCAACTCTGTGACACATAACTCTCTCAGTCGGCTCATTCCATTTCATTAGAGAAATTACACTAAAACCAAGTTTTTATCCGGCATTTTCTAACCTTCCCTTGTAAAACGTATTATGATGCAGATTTTAATAATCTTCCTTCTGCAAGTGTGTTTTTATTTAATAGAAAAGGTGGAGAACCGCAGAATGTATTTTTGGCAATGAATATGCGGATTTCAATGGTATTTCTTTTGGCTAAATCTAGAATTTTTCAAAGGGACACTGGAGAACCATAATATTGTCAACATTAAGAAGGTTCAGTCTCTATAAACCGTAACTATATTTGTGTACGGCCTTAATAGTTCTATGCATACAGCCTACCAGTTTACTATAATAAATAAAACATACATGCAGAACTAGGAAGAACTAGTAAGAAGTAAAGGACTTTGAGCCCTTTTTCAGTAGGGAAAAGGTGTGATAATGAGTACTTGTCCGTAGGTGATAACGAGCAAGAATTAAAATCCTTCGGGACTTAACTCTTATGATTATTTCCCAAGCAATGATTGCTTCAAAACAGCCAAACGATTATTATTATTATTATTATTATTATTATTATTATTATAGAGTTGAAACACTTGAAAAGGGAAAGATCCCTTGTTCACGAACAAGGGCATAATTACAATTACCTTCACTTCACCTCACATCCCAATCTTTTTTAACATGTGATGGGCTTATTTATGGTTGGAGGGTTTCAGGATTTTAGGCAGGATTTCAGTTTTTTTTTTCCGAGTGAAATTGAAAGTTTGGAGCAGACAGACAGGCAAACATGGGCTTAAGGAAGGAGGAACAGATGACGAGGATGACGGACACTTTCTACCTTAAGGTCTTTAAAGGCTGGAGAGTGTTTTAAAACGGATAAGGTTTAATTGTGTCACTTTTTAGGTTAATTTAAGCCACTTGTGACGGATGAATGGAAATAAGTCCCCAGCTACCTTTAAATAATTCTCTACAAGGTAGAATACGATGTATTAAATTATTTCCCATCCAAATTAATATTTTAAAAGGTTTGTTAGGTTAGAGGTATTAAACCATATATAGGCAATAGGCTCCTACTTCACAAGCGTTACTCGTACAAATTCTCAACTAGTTAGAGAATGCCATTTGGTAATTTCCCTATTCGGCAGATGTAATTGAAGGGGGAATTATTTCAAGAAATAAATGACTTTCCTAATGGAAAGCACACATGGGATTTAGGAAAATAATTTGAAAAGGAAGAAGGGGAAGTTTGTTAATAAGGATAAATAGAAGGAGATGTAACATTGTTCAGGGGAAATAATAATAAGGGCTTAAAAAGTACATAAGTAGCAGCAGTTAGGAGTTTTTGTGGTAATCTGGAAGTAATCTTGGGACAGGGTGTAGTAGATGAGTAGCTTTCTGTGTTGGATTTAATTTAAAGAAGCAATTAGTCCTTAAAGGGCCAGACCCTACCATACCTACCTTTCTGCCCTTAATCTACTTTATTCTGTTCTACAAATAGAAACGGCACGCGTTTTATATACTTTACAAAAAATAAATAGAATAAATATCTCCAATTCCATGTACAAAAGCCACACTCTACACATTTATTTTTTATGCAATTTATTTGATAACTATTGTCCTAGTGTTTGGATAGGAAGGTTCATTAGAGTAGAAGAATTTAGAACCGATGCAAAAGAAATTCTAGAGCTTTCCTAAGGCAGACAGTTTTGCTGCTAGCAGTTTTTAAAATGTTGTTGGATTTAGGATTAATGATTTTTCTAAGAGTTTGAAAAAAAAGTAACAAGTTAGAGAGATGACGGATTGGCCGAGAAGGGAATAAGTGAAGATTTGAAGATGAAGAATAATAATGAAGAATAACGTCTTCTTGTCTCCAGCTCGTCTTTCTCATCTTTCTTACAGAATTTACAAGAAGGGGTAGGTAGGAGTGGGGTTTCCGTAGCTTTGTCAGTTAGTAAACTGTTACAGGGATGGCCAATTCTGTCAATTATAGGTCGGTTTGTTGGGTACATTTTGTGGAAGGTTCTTTCTTGCTGCATCTCTACACTCTACCCAATTCTGATAAAAGTTTCCGCTTCCCACACTTCATTAAAAAAGACTTTATCCTAAATACTTAATTCCAGAAACCTGCAACTTCTAAATATTTTTTATCACAAAAGTAAGGCAGGTTTTGACAGGGATTTTAGGGGTTATTTTGTATTTTTCAACTATGTCTTTGTCTAATCTACCAGTTTCCGTCTCTAACTAAATCTGTGGCTGTTGATTATCTGGATTATTTCAGTAGAGTCACAGCCACAGTGACAGTAGAATTATACATTTCAGGCCCATAATTGTTGACCGTCCTAAAACATTTTCCATGGAATACCCTACCCTGTACCGTACCTTTTCCCCTCAAAATTCAACACACTTTTCACAACTTTAGTTTTAAGAGTTCCCTAATGAGAGACAGACAGACAGGATTCCCGATATGAATGAAGGAATGAATGACGACCCTTTTGGGCTGTTCTCACCAGTTTTTGAACTTGTGTTTATTAGCCTGAAACCGAAAATGGTTCTGAAGTATGAAGATAAACCTCGCAACAAAGTATCCTTGTACGTACGTATGGTTTAGCTTTAGCTGTATCGGTTGTAAAAACTTCGTTACATAAAAGAAGTTATGTTATTTCGTGGGGATCGTGTCGTCGTAAAAAGTAAAGAGCATGTAATAAACCATAATATGGTGAGTAAATGTTGACTTCATAAAACATAAATGAATGGACAGGCTCAACCAGCTTTCAAACTTCCAGTGTCTAGTCCATTTTTTTTCCAGAAAATCTAGAACTTATTAAGAGAAAAGATACCGTACATAGTCGAATTACTGCCTCCCTCTAATTATATGTAACCCGCTTTGATTATTTCTGTTTGATCATACAAACCCCTGTTATTTAATTAATAGTAGCCCGGGCTGTAGTTCTTGGATGTCAATCCTATTTTATCATTAGTCGAAGGTAGAATACGATGTTGGAGCCGTATTGATTGACGGAAACCTTAAAAACAAGGAAGTTCTGTACTGCAACTGCCTAAGGATTGTCAGGAAACTTTAGGGTTTTATTTGGGAGATGTTTTATATTATTTTTAAGACTAGAAATGTATTAATTTGTTTTGGAGCTTCTTAATCAATAGAGGTTTAGTTTAGTTGTATATTTTCCTGTAGTATTTGTATTGGGTTGTCTAAAAAGTGTCTAAAAAGTCTGACTTGGTTGAAAAGTTTTGTATAAAAATGGAAACACAAACAGAGAGAGCGTTCAACTGTTTTTACGTGGAATAGCAGAAGAAAGAACAACACCTAGTAAAACCTGGCACATATGTCATTCCCATTTCACTAAACCCTTCAGTCAGCCACTCGCTCAACTTTGTTTTCGAAACTTTAGAGATACTCGGGGGAAATGGAACTAAAACTAATGATCCTTATAAGGGTTTGTATATTCATGGAATTATTTCATAGCTAGAGATGCCTAGTTTTATGTTTCTCCTACTGGAGATGATTTATCTTGTGAAGAAGGGCTTTAGAAGACCTGGGCACGTACTACTACTACTACATTCATCGAAGAGAGGCTCTCTCCTACCTCCAATGGGGATTAATTTATCACAAAAATGGTTCGAAGCTGTGAATATCATAGTGAAGAATCTCATTTTTGAGTTAACCTTGTTGCTTGAACGGTTGTAGAGCTAGGATAAGATTTGTATGGGCTTGGGGTCTTGGATTTGGGGTTTTTAATTGTAAAAAATTTAGAGGTTAAACTAATTTATTTATAGCGATCTCCATCTAAAAGTTTTAAACCCTTAAAACCCTAAACCCCTCCTGTCTGTTGCATAACTTCCAGTTAAGTTCAGGGAATTCTCAAACACCCGAAAAGTTCAGTTGAGAAGAACCGAATCGTTAGAAAGACGATTTAAAAATAACTAACGATAGTTATTGATGATAAAGAGTCGAGTTGGGTGAGGTCTTATTGCTTGGATTACGATCTGCTATTCCTTCCTAAGTATTTTCCTTGGGATTTTATTTTATTTCCAACTTGGGTCTTTTGAAGAAATGCATAGCATAGGTGAGTATAAAAAAGCCCATGTATGCTAGCATACACTTTACTTGCTGCTGGTATAATTATATTTAAGTATTGTGGGGATTAGTATGATAGGCAGTAATGTAATGTAGTAGTAGTAGTAGTCGTAGCAAGAGTTATAAAAGGGCTAATTTATAGTTTTGACAGTTGGTCGGGCACCGGGTGACTTTCCCACTTTTCCCTTTGGCGGAACGATATCTGACGCCGGGTACAACTGCTCCTACTTTCCGATGATTCTTATTTCCTGGAACCAGGTTTTTATCTTCTTTTTTGAGGAAAAGCCTACGTAAAATGTTAAATGACGACCACTGACTTGACTAGCTAGTTTTGATTTTGTGCCTAGAGAATGTTTCTTGGATCTACGGATTATACGTAAATAAAAACATCAGGCATTAAATACAGAACGTGCTGAAGTCGAACTAAATTGATATTTTTGCCAAAATCTTTCAAACATGTAAAGTTTGCATTGGGAATTGGGATGCCGGTAGTACGTCAGGACGTAAAGGGTCAATTCTATTTCTAGGTTCAGATCTTGAGGAAAACTAGCTGATATGGTCTCATCTGTCAATATTCAGGGTCGTTCTGTCAATATTCAGGGTCGTTCTGTCAATATTCAGGGTCGTTCTGTCAATATTCA
>JAQFZX010001487.1:0-29030 GCA_034682405.1 Hydroisotoma schaefferi | reverse complement strand
TGTTTTTATAAAAGTTTATGCTTTCATTTCTGGGTGAAGGCTTTCTGGCTAAAAACCATTCTGGCTGGAGGGTTTTCGGGATAAAAATTTCTGGCTAAAGGTTTTCTGGAATCTGATTTCTGGCCAGTGACCTAGGACCGTATTACGTACCCTATGTACAGACATATTTCACATATGTTGAAATGCATAGACATATCTAATATGTGTTGAAATGTGAATATAATGCCTTTCAATACCTCTACTGCTGAAATAGATACACTTTTTCACTTGCGTATATTATGTTGAAACTTTCTATGCATATATATGCGGGTTGTAGATGTGAAGGAGGGGAGCTGGAGGAAGGGAAAACTAGGGAAGAAAGAGGAAACTGGGGAAGGGCTAACTGAGGCCATGTGTAGGGGGCAACTTGGGAAGGGGAAATGCCGAGCTGTGGAGGCTGTAGTGGTAAAGAACGAAGGCTGGGAAGCTGGGGGAGGCAGCGGAGCTACGGTGGGTGAAGTTGTGAAGGAAGAGGACTGGGAAACTCTGTTGTTAGGGGGGGGGGGGCAAGGAGAAGTTGTAGTAGTTGTACAGAAACGTTTGAAAAAAGTGGTATGTTCTGTATTTAAGAAGCTGTCTAGCTTCCCTTGAGGTCTAGTCTCGTATTTATTTTGAGTTATTCATTTACCCAAAATATGCTAATTATTTCTTAACATATCAGAACTCCTCAAAGGCCTCATTTACATTTTCACCCTATCAGTTCAAAACCAACAAATTCAAGCAAGCTTTGAGTTTCAAGATCCCTCTCTACTCCTTATGCAATGCACTTATCATTTGTGGAGGTTATCTAACCAAACTCGAACCCTTGCAGCGTTTGATAACATTCTCACCAAAAACTACAACTACGGCCTATGGACTCTTCGTTCCGTCGACGCAGATCCGACTATACCCCCTGTAGACTCATTTCATGAAAAATGCTCTGCGAACATAATAGTCTACGGAGAGGTAGATGTACGACCCGACTGGAAAAGAATGGAGGACACCCTTTACACCTCAGAGTACACTCATCGAACTAAAAATCACAACATGTTCATTTTTGTCATCATTCAACACCTAAAATTGTCAGGTTACTTTAAACAATTGGACACTAAAATATTTTTGCATCCCCTTTCAGAGGATAACGACCGTTTCCCAAAATACTTTTACTGTCCTTGGTGTAAGAAAACGGTAAATCGTCTAACAAAGGACTTGTCCATAACAGCCATGGACTATCCCTTTATTAAAACCCTTAAATGGAAGAGCAACGAACGTTTACTGAAGCCGAGATTAGGTGTTGATATATATTATTATACAAATAGCGCGTCTGCAGCGCGGAAAGACTGTCCCTGGTTGACTTTGAAGAAGCGGCTACATCCGGGCGATTGTGAGATTCGAGCAACCATTGTAGACGCTCTCAGTGAAGCTTATAATTTTAGCATGAAAGGCCAAAAGTTCTTGCTCCAAAAATCAATATACGGCTACATATTCGTTTCATTCAATTCTGACGGCGACATTTCTAAGTCCATCGTCAATTCTCGTCAGTATTTAGGCCACTACCATCCACGAATAATTATTTATTGTCGACCTAAACTTTCGGTTAAACTTGTGATATCGTTTGAGCTTTGGGCCTCTCCATTCCGTTATGAAGTTTACATTGGCCTGTTGTTAATTTGCATAAATCTACTAATATTTCACAAATTAATGCCATTAGACTGCTTGGCTTTGCTGATAGCACAAGGGATAAATATCCGGGGTGGAAGGAAGTGGCTAATAATCATTGTCTCAATTCTGATGACTACAATCATAGCTAGTTCTTATCAGAGTTTAATAACAAGCAAACTTATCGTACCTCCCGAGTACAAACCTATTAATAACCTCTCAGAGTTAATTAAAAATGGAGGAAAGGTCGTATTGTGGGTTCCCTCTTATAGAAATACGTATGCTTATATGGAAGATATAAAGCGGGACTTCATTGACTCTGGGATCGTGGAGTTCTTTCCACAACGTGTTGTGCTAATTTCGAATGACGATACTAGACGGTTAGCTAATTCTGAAATTATTCTTTCATCCAATAATTCCACAATATTTGGATTTTATAAATGGGACAGTGAACAAGGTACTGTTAGCTTTAGCAATGAGTTGGCACGCAAAACTAAAAGGGTAGTAGAGAAAGTTACAGAGCCGCTTGAATATTATAGAGATGTTTCTGTACGGTTTAGTTGGATTAATAAGAATATTTTTAGAAGGATGGCACAATTTCATGAGCATGGATTTTATACTTTTTGGACAGATATTAATTTGTATCTGCTTGAACAAGAAAGGGTTAGAGATTACAGGAACTACGGGCTGAGTGTTCGGGATGAGGAAGTGGAATTGAAAGAGAGAGCTTTTTTGAAATTGTCTGATTTGGCTTCAGTTTACGTGACAGTCACCATTCTACTTGGTCTATCCTTTTTAGCATTTCTTGTTGAAAGAAACGTCGAACTTTTTGTGGACATTAGAAGGAAATTGCATTGCGGATGTAAGCATCAATAGTATCCCGTTCTATTATCTTCAGTATTTAAAAATAAATGTGCGATTCTATACGAATCTACAATTTTTCCGACCTGTATGTAAATTAGTTCTATGCAACCAACCTGTATGCAATCGACTTCTATGCAAAATACCTCTAGGCCACCCATCGGCTTCTATGCAAACGATATGTATGCCACCCCAAATATATATGGTGCAGTGGACGCTTGCAGTTACGAAAAACTTTGCCGTTTTAACTTTAACGAGGTTTTTCTTATCGCTTATACTCTATTTATCTCATATTTCCTGTTATTTAAAAGTAAATAAATAATTCTTGAATGTTTAAATTCTTGGATTTATTTTTAGCCTATTCTATGGTTACATAGATTGCCGTGTCCGTCAGTCCTTTATGTCCGACCCCGACATGAGAACCTAAGTGCTATTTGTATGTTAAGCTTCAACTTATTTAGTGTAATACAGCTTTGTTGTTGTTATAATGAATGTACGGTCACCAAGCAACCGAACCAAAAACACCCATAAACTCGATGTTTATTTAATTAGCCTCTTCTCCACCTCTGCATAGGGAATCAAACTTAATAAATTACTAATCCCAAAAATATAAAGCAACCAGACTTGAATGCCAGTAATACCAATTAATTACTCTTATCCTACTAAATCCTATTCAACGTTTGCTAAACATCAAACATTTACTGCATATAGAAAGGCGGATTTTTAGCCTTTGTTAAATCTACGCAAAAACTACTTAAATCGTACTTATTAACCCCGTTCATCAAACATTTCTTCAGGGTAAGTGACCAAAAGGGTCACAACGTTATCGACCAAAAGGTCTAAGCTTAGAAATAGGAATATTTTCTTCATGACCGGAATGCATCCAAGTCGTATACCATAAGGTCGCAGACAAGCCATCTCCCTTCGATAAAGCTTCTTATTCTTCTCCTTTTGTCCTAAATGTTTCAAAGTTCGGATTGTTTTTGTAGACGAGTCGTCCACAAGGGGTAAGGATATCATTGCAACGGAAATAATGGGAATGCAGTTTCCAGCAAAGACTGCAAAAGCTATCCATTCATACAGACCAATTCTTCCTTGATATCTGATAACTGCAAATGATGCAACCATATCCCACCATAGAAGGGATGACATGCTCATCGGAAGGGATAGCCAGGTTGTGGAATATTCTAAACAAATGTTGAATACTTCCCAGCGACGGAAATCCCGGAGTAAAATCTTGAACGATTTCTCATTTTTCCTAAAAGTTAGTTTACATAAAATTTAAAACATCATTTTTCACAAGAATTAGGGTTTCGTAAAGGGGGTTCCGTACTGAATCTTATCACAGCGGGATATTTGGGGTTTACAGGTTTACTGTGATTTCATTAAATCACACGCCTGTCTTAGTTTTCCGGCATTAAATCACACTAAATTTCAATAGACTATGCTGCTGCAATAGTTAAGCGTGGGCCCATTTCACTGCACTTTCAATCAAATGTACCTAAAGTCGCGACATAAACCGCTTGCAATCCTCTAAATGTTAAACATACTTCAAAAAATCCTCCTCTTCGATAAACCGCGGCTATATGTCGCGACTGTACGGTAATAAAGCCCCGTTTACTTCGCTTTCCAGAAATTTTGTAATGTACGCTGATAGGTATATTTATAGACCCACTCAAGGTTAGTGCAGAGGTAAATAAATTAAATGGACCTTTTTACGCCGGGTTAATCACTGAGCTTATAGATTTTCGAAATGGAAACAACTTCGGAACGCGAGTCATAAACAACCCCATTTTACATAATATGGGCATATCTTTCTATAGTTATGAATATAATTATGCAAGATGTTCAGTCACAACCACACCCCAATGGACTTAGAAGTTTTAGTTCCAATTAGGGAATCGCCATGCTTGTGCCCTCTCAAAATATGCCCCGATACCCTGGGAATTTGCCTCGTTAAGTATAGGTTGCCTTGAATTATCAGGGAAATATGCCCTGCTTTAAGCATACCCAAGGTAAAATGCAATAATATTAAGGTTTTCCAAGATAAGCCACTTGCCTGCACCAATCCAACCAGTACTTGATATTGACTATATTAGCAAACATGTAGGTTCCATAAACGATCAAATTAGCAACAGATGAGAGCTTTGAATATATTTCGAAGAATACGAAAGCGACAAAAAGTGGCCAGCTCCGATATTCAAGAGGAATGAAGGAGTACGGGTATTGCCGTTTGCCCGAGACAGTGATAAACATCAGGGTTGATGCTACCGTGAACCAAATCCCAGCCTGGAACATTGCAACCGTGTGTAGATCCAGTAGACCCCATGTGAACACCAACGGTTTGAACTTGTGTCCATCTACAGAAAAATATTATACCTTACCGTCTTAACGCAGCAGATGTCAAAAACCCTAGTCAACTTCATCACAGTATCGTAAATCCAGGTTTTTGGTAACAAAATCCCATCACATCGTGGTTTATGGGATTTTAAATATAAATAACATAACTGTGAATGCTTATATCCCAGAATGAATTAAATCACACATCACAAATCACACTTCCAATCACACTCTTTTAGATATTTACTGCGATTTCATGTGATAAAAAAGTACATTCATGCCTTGAGATACCACAAGTCAACCCTAAAGCGACTGTGATAATCCCATAAATACATCCCATAAATAAATCCCAGTGTGATAATCTAATCTAAAAACCCCGACTTTCCAACTCTCAACTTACTCGCAGTATACTTCGCCTGAAGGTTCTCCATCCCTTGAAAGTTCAATATGGCCTTATCTAGCATTGTGAGGTGGTTTACATAAATGACAAAAACCCAAGTAAAGTGGATGATCCACATAACCATCCAAGCAATGGATGCCAAGTCCTTCACCTCATCTTCCGATGCAACTTTCAATCCAATGAATAAATGGACCAAATAAAGGGATACGTGGACCATTGAAACAAAATTGAAGAAAGTGTTCCACTTGGATTTATCCACAGCTATCGACCCTTCCTCGTCATTCCAAGCGTAGGGAAGACTTTGGAAACAGTTGTACTTCGTGTAGACCAGACCCACCAGTTTCTCACCATTTTTTGTTAACATCTTCAACACAAACTCCAACAGTTTTAAGGTTAAACCCTAAAAAACTTGCATGAATTCTCTCAAACTACAAACTGTTGTATTATTTCATGCGTAAATTGAGACAGAATTGAATAAAGAAATGGTCTGAAGTGGCCACGATGACAGTTGTATTTATAATCTTGGGAAATTAGTTCAAGAAATAATAAAGTTAGTCCCCTTAGAAGTTATAGAGCACTCCAAAATAAATACAAATATTTGACATTTGAGATCAAATTCAACCCATAAATCCACATCCATCATCATCCAAAACCATTACACCATACATACAAAGCTTTAGCAATCGTGTATAGAGATTTCCAAGATAAATTGGTAATTAAAATAATTAAGAACTAGAGCAAGGCAAAACCCCAGTAGTAGAGTTAATATTTGGGATTGATTAAAAACACAATATTAATCAATACCTCTATAATTTAATTAATTACTCATCTTCCAAAACAAATATACTTCACCCCACAGTTGAATTTTAATTTGCTCCATTTCATACCCCTTTTTCTAGACTTCCATGTCTGTAAACCTAATGCCCTTAGTTGCCATTTGGTAGGTTAAATCTATAGTAAAGCTATGTGTGGTTTATGTAAAGAAATACAAGCCGCGTCTATTATAGTATTGAACTAAAATTATTTTTAATTGCATTTGACTTCTCAAGTTTATAATTAGAGGTCAAGATAATTACCCATACTTTTCCATGGGTAAATCCAACACATCCAACCTGTTCAAATAGTATAACTGGAGGTTTCTAATATTTCAAAATATCCCTTTTACCTTTTTCAATTGGACCTATAATATTTAGGCGTATTGTATTAGCAATATGTATCGGTAGTCCAATCTGTATGTAAATTATGTAAATGACTTTATGGTGAATTAAAGGTGTTAAAGTCGATCAACGTTTGCTGCAGTGCCATAATATTGACTTTTATAAGGTCAAAGGGCACATCGAACCCTACCTGCTAAGCTAATATCTTTCATGTGAAACCAAGATGGTCAAAATCCTTCTAATCCTGGTTTATAAACGGTTATAGGCCGATATTTAAATATTTCTACCAGAATGCCATGAAATTTGACTCCATTTACTTTTTGGGATTTATTCCGTGCTTGTAGCCCATTAATTAAATTAATATTATGAGACGGTAAAGTCAAATAGGATGCGTGAGCGGATTATTGTAATATTCTGTTGGAATATAATTTAACTTCCATGAATGTCTTTGTATCAAAAAGTATAAAATAGCAGTCAACCTCCTTGGCTTTCTTTGGCCAGATCATTTGCTAAACAATTAATAATTTAACTTAAGAATATCCGTTTGAAAGTAGGTAAAGAAAAAACGGCGGAATCAATAAATAGGCTAGTCGTTTGTCCAGGGTCAGTCTATTCTTTTTAGTACTCAACTTACAAACATCTCCAACTACACTGCCAAAGATAACATCCCATTTACGACAAATACTACAAGCTTAAATATTCCATTTCCATTCTCCAACGGTTTCATTCTCTTACAGAAATTATTCCTCCAAAACGGTTGGATACAAATGAGAGCAATAATGGGTAATTCATTAAGTACAAAATAAGTTCTCATTTATTATAACAATACAATTGAACTTTAAACTGGATTCGTTTTGTTAAAATAAATTCTTTTCAGTCTCCTTTAAAACTCTCCTTACACTCCTACTTCTCAACCCTCCAGTTCAATCCCAACAAATGGAGACAACTGCCATGCAAACCCACAACTTTGAGTTTCAAGATCCCTGTCTACTCCTTATGCAATGTACTTATCATTTGTGGAGGTTATCCAACCAAACCCGAACCCTTGCAGCGTTTGATAACATTCTCACATCAAACTACAACTATGGGTTGTGGACCCTTCGTTCTGTCGATTCCTTCACAACCACACCCCCTGTAATCTCATTTCATGAAAAATGTTCAGTGAACATACTAATCTACAGAGATAAACTCCTTCCCGACGTTGATAAACTTAAATCCATTCTCTATGCTTCGGAGTACACTTTTCGTACCAAGAATCACAACATGTTCATTTTGGTCTACATACACGGGGTGGATTTGCCCATTGTTGCATTACAATTAGACACTAAAATATATATCCACTCTCTTTTAGAACCGAGCAACCGCTTTCCCCAGTATTACTTTTGTCCCTGGTGCTTGACGTACATTAATGCGTTACCCAAAGAATTATCCATTACATCCATGGATTATGATTTTATTAAAGAAATCAAACGGAATCACAAAGGTTTATGGAATGTGAGACTAGACATGGATTCATTTTATTCCACCGAAAAGTCCGGAGTACGAAGAGCTTGTCCGTGGTTGTATCACCGTGAAAGACCGTACCCGGGTAATTGCAACTACATCGAAGCCATTTATGACGCCCTCAGTCTAACCTTCAATTTAACCCTTAAAGGCTGGGGAGAGACGACTGAATTTTCAGATTACGGTCATCTCTTCGTTGCAGTTTGGCACAATACAGCGACAGCTCAATTAGTTAGCAATAACATTTTGTATTTTGATCTCTTGACACGAAAGGTTTTTTACTGTCGGCCTAAAATAACCCAACAACTTGCGCTATTATCTTTAGATGTTTGGGCCTCTCCATTCGGTTATGAAATATACATCGCCTTATTCATTATATCTATAAATCTAATTATATTAGCCAAATTAACGGTTTTTGACTGTTTGGGATTGGTAATTGCACAAGGTATAAATATACCGAAGGGGAGAAACTGGCTAATTATAATTGTCTCACTTCTACTTTCCACAATCATAAGTTGTTGTTATCAGAGTTTAATTACGAGTAAATTAATTGTACCTCCCGAGCACAAACCTATTTCAAACCTCTCAGAATTAGTTAGAAACGGAGGTAAAGTTGTACTTAGTTATGTCCTTGCTAAAAGTAAGGAAGATTTAGTGTCCTTGGCAAAGCTGGACTTTATTAAATTCGGAATCGAAGAATTCTTTCCACAAAGTGTGATATTATACTCCGTGGAAAGTAATGGTAGCGAAGCCGAATATGACCTGATTCGTTCACAAACTTCAACAATTTTTGGTTATTTTTGGTTAAATACGGACGTGGAAACTGCACGATTTACTGCTGCCCTTGCATTTATAACAAAAAGTGTTGTAGAAGAAGTGACCCAGCCACTTGGATACATTCGAGCGATTTCAGAAGTTTTCAGTTGGAATGCAAAAAGTATTCTTCGAAGGATTGCAGAATATCGTGAACATGGATTTTATACATTTTGGACAGATATTAATTTATATTTTATTGAACTACTCAAAAATAAATTATCTAGGAATAGTTTAAATTTAAAAGAGAAAGAATTAGAAGAAAAAGGAAGGAACGTTTTGAATCTTTCGGATTTGGTTTCTGTTTATTTTCTTTTCACAATCATGATTGCCATTTCATTTTTTATATTTCTGCTTGAAAGAAATGTTCCACTTTTCGTATACATCCTGCGTCGTCTTTGGAATACAATTATTTCTTGCACTCGTAAATCACTTTCGGTATTTAAATATAGTAAAACTAGATTATGATTGCGGAACATATCAGAGGTCTTCAACTGCTTCGGCTCACACAGTAATTGAACTTCCTCAACTCAAATGCAGGGACGCATACCAAATTAGACAACTCCTAACTCTATTTTAATTCATACTGTCCAGTATATCGATGATCCCATTTGAGCTCACCACTATGTCTTTTTCAACAACTTTTGCTACCGTATTGTAAATTTATCTCTATAATTAAGAGCTGTGACACGGCGAGTTTATTTTAATTTAAACTTCTGAAATCTCCGAAGGGTTTCAAATGTTTTTTTGGCGAGAAACTAAACAAGAGTGATGGAGGAAGCATGATTCCGGAGTCTACGCTAGATACAGAATCATAAGAATCTTCCAAATCAGAATTATAGTTATAAACTCCACGTGACCTCAATAGCGGGTCAATTAAAAAAAATCAAAAGTTTTCAAAATTTTGGGAAAAAATTGAATTTTTTTACTTTTTTGAGATATATCCTAATACGATACGATAATACGATGGTTTTAGTTTAATAAGATGATTCTGTAAATGACAACCAGTTTTCTCATGAATAAAACATTGAAATTCTAAAAAAAAAGCAAAGTTTTTGGGGCACTGACAATTTTTGAGGTTGTATGAAGTGGTCGAGGTTGTGGGTACAATTTGGTAATAGAATCCCACACTGTCCGATGTAACTGTAACCTTCGCAAGGTCAGTGGGGGTGGTCATACTGAAGTGTTTGTTGTAGTGGGTTTGATTTTGTAAATAGTCTCACCTTGCCCCATTTGACCTTCGGAAGGTCATAGTCATAACTTTTTACCTTCTTGTCACAAAATAATTTTGATCATTGTTTTAAAATGCCGTGGTAAGTACTTTTCAAACGATACCATAGTTGATTGGGGTTAGCATAGACGAATTTGTGACATTTGGTCCTACCCCCCAGGGGGTATGACCGAATAAGCCCATCTACAAACTACCAGAGTTTCTTGACCCCATGGACCGAAAACCGAATTCAAAAAAGTTCCACGGTTCGAAAGTTATCGCTCGGACGGACAGTCAGCCAGCCAGCATGACAGAGCATTCACATAAACGCTTCGCTACGCTAGCCTTAATAAAAGGTGTTGCCGAAACGGTTTGTGAGGAGACGATACCTTAGAGGACAGGTAGGCCAGGAGGATGACCAGAGATGCAGTTTAAGATACGACATGCATTATGTTAATTCAATTTATGTTAGGCTAATTAGATAGCCGGAGATAAGGTAAACATAGAGATTGGCAACGTACCTACAACTTGTAAAACATATTCTATCGAGGTAAATAAAACCAAGTACTTAATTCGAGATTAAACACAAAACCACTACTTCTTTTTACTATACAAAACCACCCATAATTGCAGGGAACAACGATACCGTGGTCGAGAATTTACCCTCATTTGCTTTAGGTATTCTCCCCCTCGTTATTCGTCCCATCGCAGTCAGTCCTAAGCTACAGCTGCACTACTCCTCTCCCCGTCCGCGTCCTCATGCTTCCATAATAGTTAGTCACTAAATCATAGCTGGGCATTTAAAAACCACACCACACCCCTCGCCCTCCTTAACATTTTCTACTCAACACCTCACTCGGGACCCCTCGCCCTCTTACTTTTTTGCCACCACACCCCTCGGTACCCCTCGCCCTCTAAAAATTTAACACCACACCCCTCTAGACCCCTCGCCCTCGTAATTTTATGCTTTAAATATTTATATTTAATTAAAAAAGATAGTAAAAGACCCATAAAAGTTTCAAAACTTTTCACTTTTTTACAGAAACAGAAGCAAATAGCTTTAAGACCTCCACAAATCTGTGACTAAACGGTAAATATTACTGATTAACATGTTTGCGACGTATTAACATGCATTATTTTATACCAAATCATATCCAATTATAATAGAACACGATAAAAAGAAGTAAATATGAAGGCATAAATGAACTCTGAGCACAAAAATAAACCTAAAATAACAAACACGCTATATTGAACCGATATTTCAGCTTCAATTTAGAAACTAGAAGGCATCTTTTCATACCAATTTTCATTTTTTTATCAAACTCTAGCACACCTCTCTTAACCCCTCGCCCTCTTACATTTTAACCACCACACCCCTCGCGACCCCTCGCCCTCGCACATTTTAACCACCACACCCCTCGCGACCCCTGGCCCTCGCACATTTTTACGACCCCTCACTCCAAACCCCTCACCCCTCGCTCAAAATCATGACCACACCCCTCGAAAACACCACTCGGGCCCTCACCACCCCGGGGAGTGTGCCCAGCTATGCACTAAATTACAATCTTAATAGCTGGTTTCTCATCCTTTCTAACTCGGTTCTGAATCCTATGGGGAAGGGGTGCTGGCTGTCTCCTTCTCCAGTCCGTCTGATGAGATAATTATGTCTTCCCCATGGCAATTTTAGTACTTTATCTTCCCTTCTATAGATATCTTTCTCATCCACGGCATACACTCGTACGCTCCCATAGATGCAGCTTAGCAGTAGTCTTCGTGAAAGGGTTAACAAGGGTCCCTTATTATGTACAAAATTAGACCCACGCATCAAGATTTCTGGGCTCAAGTTGTGTAAAAGAAGGGCCATTAAAATCCCTTAATCACCTTAAATACCCTGGATTATTCTACCTTCCTACCTATAGCCGTCCAAGGAAAAATAAGCCATAAGAAGATAATCCAATCGGGTAATGTAAAAAGAGTTTTAAATCCGTTCATGCTCAACCCTTCGAAACTCCAAAATACTTGTTTCCCAAACGCTCTGGAACTCGGCAATACAAACGGAGTTGAAATATATTTTTCTGAACAACCTTATTCCTTTTATTATTTTTATTTACAAACTCTATCATAAGGGTCTAAATAAACCAGTTTGTACTGTTGAAGGTAAATAATAAAAAGCGATCGATAAAACAAGACTATCGAACAACAAGGAACTTTCCTTCTAATCAGCTCGTTTGCGATGAAAACATGCATCATTACTAATCCACCACCTTTCATATGTATCTTCCACCGTACTTTCATTTTTAAATTTGACTGTAAAAAAATCCATAAGTAGCGAACTTAATGCCACACCCATTTTAATAATTAATTCCGGAATAATAAAGCAAATGAAATGATATACAGGGGAATAAACGCCTGTGGAGTCAAAACCCTTTATACTTTACATTGAAAGACGAATGTGGGATTGGAAGCGGAACAAAGTACAACGGAAAACTAGACAAAAAGCCCTTAGGAATTTCGATCCTTTTTTGAAAAAGGCCCTTCATGTTAGCTTCGACATCACATAACCAAAGAAAATGTCGGTCGAAGATCGTTGGAAAAGCCTAAATTAAATCCCATTTAGAAATAAATAAAACCGAGTTTCGGTTTCAGGATTCAGTTAAGGAAGGACATTTTCGAGCAGCTCCGAAAAATGCATATTTGTCGAATAATAAATCTCAGCTTATTCCTTAATTGTCTTATTCTGTCGAACCTTTTCGAAATAAACTGTGAAACGAGGGAGTCCTCTTTGTCTCATGAATCCAGGGTTATTTCCAACTTGAACGAATACCTCGACCTGTTTGATAATTGTCTTATCCATTTGATAAACTACCCAGCCTACGACATACTCCCACCCAACGTCCCTTTGGTACTCTCTCGTTACTATTTCTCCGTCTGGGAGGAATTTTACGTTGGGGAAAACGCTAGTTACGTCACTCCAGGACTGAGCCCTTATTTTGGAAATTATTCGAAAGAGTCTCAATGGATCCCTGAAAGTTTCAAGTTTCCTCAGATAATTCGGTCCAACACTTACAATTGGCGTTGCAGGGCTCAGTTTTACCTCAATCCACCCGAAAACTTTATACAAATTGCATCCGATCTTGGATGGGTAAATGAGTCCTTTGACTCTACCACTTTGATGTTTCAAACTCCGTATGCTTACTTCAACTTCTGGAATAATCATATTCCTTCGAGCGATGCTGGAACACGGTAAGGTTTTAGTGCTATTTGTCCTTCATAGCGTTACTCAATTTAAGCAGAAACTGATTAATAGCAAACTATAACGAAAGAATTGTGATCTTAGTCAAAATACCAAACCAAACCAGACCCCGTAAGTTTTTGCGTCAATTGGGCTTACGTGGCCACTTAATTCGTCTGTCCGACTTCCGAGTTCTTAGAACGATCTGCCTAAAATGGTACACTTTTAGCAAACGTATGCTAACTAATAGCTCCCCGTAAATATTTAGTCGTTTCATTTGATCAACCAAGTGACCCATGGATGGAACTGATGGGAGTCACAAAATCCTCAAGGAAAAATATACTTTAGCTACTTCACTTGCAAACGCTCAGAGCGGAGCCGAAAATTTCGATCGCTCACGCTGCTCTTAAGCGACTCGCGAGCTGATGTGTTGGTCACACTGAGCTATTTGAGCGATTCAACTCTGTAAATTGAAGGTAAAAAGAGCGATTTGAGCGATCGATTTAGCCAAAAATGAGCGATTGTGTGAGTGATTGCGTGTAGAATCTCTCCTTTTCTTAATTCAGTGCTCTCCATGGTCCAGCAAGAGTTTCTAATCACGTCTACTTCTATCGTATTTTTTATGCTACTAGCATCGTATTTGTAAGCTTATTTTACTGCAGAAATACATTTGTATGCATAAATTGCGAATTCAGCGGTAGTGATTACATGATTTACCTTAGAAATATTTGAGCGAGTTAGCGATTCAAAAGTAAATAAAGCAAAATATTAATGGTTCGGAGCGATCCAATTGATCAATAGATGAGCGGTTGAGCGGTTCAAGAAGTTTTTAACACTATAGATTGAGCGATTTGAGCGATTCCGAAAAAAGTAAATGAGCGATTGAGCGATGCAGACCAGGATGAGTAAAATCTTGAAGCCGTGCAGCATACCGAATCCCTCTTCTTATTTAGAGTTTAGCTCATAAATAACCATATCATGAAACGTTTAAATGTTTTACATAATGTACGAAACACAACTGACAGGCCGGGTGAAGGAATCATCGGACCTGAAACGGGGAACTACCACGTTCTACTACAATCTGCAAATCACGACAGGACCGACTTTCAACTCCATATTGACCGGCTGCGGGTTCTCGAACCGCAAATAAACTTCCTAGTTCTGACCCTCAACAGCGGTCATGGAACTAGCCACGACAATGGGTCAATCTCAAACTATTCTGACCCTTCAGGTGCAACTAGCATCCAATCGGTAGGGGTCATTTGCCAATATTGCGACAAATACCGGCGGATCCTAATACCCCTCACATCAGCTAACGAGCCCTTATCAAGGGTCTCTCTGGACAAAGCTTTGGGTGAGCTTAGTGAGGTCAACAACGGGGTTCCCTGGGATATTATGAACTTGAATGTACGGTAAGTCGCTAGAATTATGCCGCTTGAATAAAATAGAACAAATCGTATTAAAAGTTTCAAAAATGTACAGTAAAAACCATTTGACACCTGAAATGCAACAAGAGTTGATAAAAGCCGTACAAACGGGATCCCTGAAGTTTACAAACGTTCGAGAATACATCCAAGGGCCCTTGGGAGGTCCAATAGTCAAGAATTTCTTGAAACGACAAAACCGGGACTATCTACACTCAGACGATAAGTTGTCTATCGAAACCTTATTCTTGGTCCTGGCCGTGCCTAACTTGACCATCGGCACGGGCGACCCTTATTGGTGCTATTACAGAAATGATTGTGATCGCCCACCGGGTTCTGGTGCAGATCCCAGAGCAGCTGCTACCCTCGGTTTTAAACTATTCTCGGTGCAAAAGACTCCGGAGGAATACCTCCAGTTTATTACATGTTCATATACCTCAAAATCTGGGATCAGTTTCCAAGGGTTCATTTCCGCATATGACACTCCTTCTTGGATATCCATGATAGCACTTTTCCTAGGATTTGGAACCCTCCTGTCTGTCACTTCAAAGTTCTTACTCAAGGTTTCAGAAACTTTAACACAGCATTATTAATTATAACATGCTCCCATCTTTTATAACGTCCCTAATTCTTTGTAGGAGACGATGTCCATGAACCCCTTCTTAATGGGAGTCAAGATCCTTCTAGAACAAGGGGACGATATTGTTTCGAATGTCAAGCAACGTTCCTACTTATACTGGGTCTGTGGGACTTGGCTCCTAGCCTCTCTCGTCTTTAGTAACGCCTACAAGGGTCAAAACATCACGGACCTAACGTCTCCCCTGAAGTTCACTGGAATTACCAACTTCTCACAGCTTCTTGACCTCAACTTTACCATTTTTACCAACCTTGTTGGATATGGTGAACTCGGAGACATTGACAAGTATCAGAAACCCGTCATTGAGGGCGACCCTTGTCTTCACGTGGACAATGTTACTGAGGAATACTGCACTAAGGAGGAACCCAACAGAGAGTACCAAAACTTCATCTACAGAAACGCCCCTAAATTAAAGAACCACATGAGTCCGGAAGTCTATGACCTTTTGACCCAGAGACTATACAACGCGGTCACGGTTCCTAAAAACTACGACGAAATCATGAAGGGAGTGACGAAGGATGGAAAGCCTATGTCAATAGATTATTTGCTGAGCAACTGCAACAGAACGGCATATGTAGGTTGGGCTGAGAAGGTGGGCAGGTTTGAAAGAAAACTCACAACAATGAAAGTCAAGGGACACATTTCCAAAGGCGTAGAGAAACTTACGAGCAGACAGGTAAGGGTCCTCATCAGAAATGTCTTCAAAAGGTTTCCTAAATACACATTTTAATTCATAATGCCACGATTTATTGGATTTATGTGATAGTGTGATTCATGGGATCCAGTTTCATAATATTATTGATGTTATAGTGTGATAGTGTGATAGTGTGATTCATGGGATCCAGTTTCATAATATTATTGATGTTATAGTGTGATAGTGTGATTCATGGGATCCAGTTTCATAATATTATTGATGCTATAGTGTGATAGTGTGATTCATGGGATCCAGTTTCATAATATTATTGATCTTGTAGTGTGATTTATGGGATTTAGTGTCAAATAATGATTTATTTGGTTACCGTAAAGCTTCTAATAGAACGCCCCGCCTTCTATTCTAAGAACAGTGATCAACCCCCGCCTTCTGTTAGAAGTTTACGGTAAGGTTCATAATGGGATTTATCGTTATAATATGATTTGGCGACTACGATACTCTCGTTTAATGTCAAAAAACGAAATGGAAAACTGTTTATCCGTAATAGTAACATCCGAAATGCATGTTACCAATCGAGTTTAAGGTCACCATCAACCTATATAGTATAGAAGAGCATCTTGACCCTAATCCTGGCCCTAAATTACTACCGATAATTATAATTAAAGAATGATTTCTGAAATTCTAGATGGGATGGGACGTTGAAAACTACGAGAATCCGCGTATAATCTTCCGCCTAAAGATGCTCACAACAACCGGGATTGCCGACTTATGGAGAGCATTCTGCAAAAAGTTTGAAACCCATTTTGAAAAAATGGAATTCAAAAGAGCAATAGGAATTTTGGAGATCAAAACTAAAGAAACCCCGTTAGCATTGACCGAGAACACGGCCACCGTATTTGTCATTTTTATATCAGGCCTTGGGACAAGCACCCTTTGCTTCATTTGGGAGGTCCGCAGGTCAATATGGGTCACTGCTAGATTCCTGTGGGAATTAGCTTTAGCATGTTTCAGTAAAACCCGATATTATTTTAAAAAGAAACCCAAAACGATACTGGTTAAAATCATCGCCAACTACAAATAACTAAATTCGTTTCAACCATAATTAAAATAATAATAAATGGTAAGTTCAAGAATAACAGTCCGAGTCCAGCTATAAAAAGGACAATTTATAACTTTATGCTTGTCATACACTTTACTCCAGCTACATGCGCTATATTAAATAAAAGCTCAATGTTCCACTTTTGATATTTCATGCCTGGCAGAGTCAACCACAGTTAATTATTAATTACTACACTCAACTTAAAAGTAAGGATAATACCACGAAATAATATAATAATTTCCATAGTTGGACAACAAACCTTCGTTCGATATCCTTATTCTTAGCTAAGCTTAAGCCCAGTTAGTATTTCTAACACGCAAGTAACAAAAACATGCAATTGGAATAAAATCATCCCTTCCTTCGTTATATTTTAGAATAATAAACTAATAAAAATGTCAAATAAAAATAGTCCACAAAAACCATCGCATTTCTAACTTGCCAAATGAAGACTCATCCATACTGCGCATAAATAAGATAACCAGGGTGTGGTAAGCAGAATGTCGATAAACATATAATCAACAAATTATCAGCTTTATATGAAACAGTTTGGACCAACAACTGGTCACTTTAGTAGGGTCAACCATCCCACAATTTTGTAATAATGTCACACATCTCATTAAGAAACCCCCAAATATTCTTCAGTTGTCTTACTTTCTTGCAAATATTAGTTTTGGAAATAAACTGTGAAACGAGGTATTCTTCTTTGTCTCATGAATCCAGGGTTATTTCCAACTTGAACGAATACCTCAACCTATTTGATAATTGTCTTATCCATTTGATAAACTACCCAGCCTACGACATACTCCCACCTAACGTCCCTTTGGTACTTTCTCGTTACTATTTCTCCGTCTGGGAGGAATTTGACGTTGGGGAGAATGCTAGTTACGTCACTCCAGGACTGAGCCCTTATTTTGGAAATTATTCCAAAGAGTCTCAATGGATACCCGAAAACGTCAAGTGGCCTCAGATAATTCGGTCCAACACTTACAATTGGCGTTGCAGGGCTCAGTTTTACCTCAATCCACCCGAAAACTTTACACAAATTGCGTCCGATCTTGCCTCGAACCACCCCTTTCTGCATAAAGATTTCAAAATTCGGATACCATATTCTTACTCGAATTTCTCGAATAATTTTGTTCCGGAGAAAGATGCCGACAGAGGGTGAGTTTAATTCTGCTTTTACAAAAATGAGCAAGTTGAAATGAATTATTAATTATTGGTAAAGTATGGTCGGCAGTTCAGGAATGGAAAGTTCAAATGAACCTCAGTTTGATCGTTTATAGGATTTCATTGTAGGATTACTTTACGTCTATACATATAATTTAAAAGTTAAGGCATTTGATAATAAGTAGATTCGAACTGAAAAGGCCGACCGGACTATCTATAGACGAAATGGTAAAACCACTTTAGCCAAAACCGACAGCATTTTAGCAAATCCGCTTGGCAGATTTTTGTGGAAAAAATCCCAAATGTGGCAAAATTCCATTCATTATCTATAACTCTCCTTCTTGTCCTTAAAACGTCTCCATATTCACGCCATTGGTCTTAAAATCTTCAACCGTATTAGAGGTGGGTGGGTAGAGCTATTAGTTTAGCTAGGTGTGTAGCACATTCTGAAACGAGTATCCACCGGGTACCGTATCCAACAGAGTAATTTCTGGGAGGATAAAAATGTTCGGTTCGGTTTTAATGTTTGTCAAACCGTCTTTGCCAATGTGGTTTTGTCAAAGTGCCTGCACTCCGAGCCCCGACCGGGCCCACGGTCATCAAGGGTTAAAGGGTACCGGTGTGAGCTAGTTTATTTATTCCTTCCTACTTCCTGGTGCAAATTATCAAGACTGATCTTCTGATAATCTAAATTTAACAAACTCTAGACCGGGTGAAGGAATTTTGGGACCGGAGACAGGAAACTACCACATTCTACTACAACCTCAAAACCACGACAGGGCAGGCTTTCAATTCTACATTGATCAACTACAGATTCTCGAGCCCAAAATAAACCTCGTAGTTTTGACCCTCGGCAGCGATCACCAAACAGGGCAGAAAAACAGCTCAACTTTAGATTACTCTGGGCCTTTACGTACAAGCATCCAATCTGCAGGGGTCATTTGCCAATATTGCGACAAATACAGAAGGATCCTTGTCCCTCTGGCCTCAGAAGAAGAGCCCTTATCAAGGTTATCATTGGACACGCTGATAAAAGACCTCAACGAGGTCAACAACGGGGTTCCTTGGGACGCTTACAATCTCAACATAATGTAAGTTAAAGTTAACATGGACGCTTTCGAGCAAAACCTAAAGAATTAACCTCAAAGAATCTACCCTAATCTTGCTAATTTATCAACAGAATCCACCTTTACGTAGCTGAAATGCAACAAGAGCTGATAAAAGCCGTACAAAAGGGATCCCTTAAGTTTACCAACGTTCGAGAATACATCCAAGGGCCATTAGGAGGGAAGGGCATCAAAGATTTCTTAAAACGATGGAAGATTCCTTACATTTACAATAAGCTATCTATCGAAACCCTATTCCTGACCCTGGCAGTACCCAACCTGACCCTTGACACCGGCCAGCCCAATTGGTGTTTGCAGAGTCCTAATTGTGACCGAAGGTCACCAAAGCTAGGTAGACAGCCCAGGGCAGTCGCCACTGAGGGTTTCAAACTGACTTCATTGCAAAAAACTCCTGAGGAATACCTCCAGTTTATTACTTGTGGATATCAGTCAAAGACAGGGATCAGTTTTGAAGCTTTCATTTCCGCATACGACATCCCCACTTGGATATTCCTGATTGTAACTCTCCTTGGACTTGGAACCCTTCTTTCCGTCACTTCGAAACTTCTGAATAAAGTTTGTCTTGATGAATTTGAAGGTTTATTAATAATTCCATTCTTTAACTCGTTTAATTGTCAATTCTTAGGACGATACATCCCTCAACCTGTTATCCATGGCCATCAAGATGCTTCTAGAACAAGGGGACGACATTGTCTCGAATGTCAAGCAACTTGGGTACTTATACTGGGTCTGTGGGGTTTGGCTACTGGCCTCTGTTGTCTTAAGTAACGGTTACAAGGGTCAGAACATCACTGATCTGACGGCCCCACTGAAATTCGTTGGACTAACCAATTTCTCCCAGTTACTTGACCTCAACTTTACCATCCTCACGAACATCATCCCGTATTGGGGACCCAAGGATATTTACCAGTTTCAAAAGCCCGTATCCTGTCTCCAAGTGGATAACATTGAGTCAAAGTATTGTAAAACGATCCTACTACCGAACGGGGAGTTCCACAGTGCCGTATACAGAAACGCTCCAAAGCTGAAGAGCTACCTGAGTCCTCAGGACTATGACTTCTTGACACGGAAATTGTACAAGAAGGTGTACTTACCAACCTACTACGACCAACTGCATAAGGGCGTCTTCACATTTGCAAATGTTCTTTACTACCGTACAAAAGTGGCCTATGTCGGTTGGGCAGATAAGGTCGACCTCTTCGAGAAACAACTCGCTTACATGAATGTTCCAGGACATATTTCAAAAAGCGAGGAGAAACTTTTCAGTCGACAGGTTAGCTAGCCTCTCCTCAAACTAATTTTTAATTTTTAAGGTTCTGACTCCTATTCTTTTAAATCTGAATCAGACCCCAAGATTTTATCCAACCAATGCACAATATATACCCATTTCCTGGTATTTGTGGACAGATTGAGCACTTATAATTCCGTCTTTAAACGCTCTCACCAGATTTTGACCTCTGATATCAATTTTTACAAGAAGATTAGGTTTTTTAAATATGCCCAGAAATTAGAGGAAATATACCAAAACGGCCTTAAATTCTTCCTGTATACAGGGTGGCCCGAAATAATATACTGTGTAACAATAATTACTGCCATACTTTAGCTAGTAATGCTAACGCAGTACATCATTTCGGACCACCCTGTACTACGGCATTTATAGGGAAATCGGCCTTAACTACCCGCAGATATCTTCCAATAAAAAAACTCATATTTCCAATACAATTTCAATAAAAGACTGACAAACCTTCCGTAAAGTGCCATAATTATTTATTTCATATTTTATAAATCCCTTTTTATCAGAGTAAAAACTACAATACTTTCCAGGTTGGATGGGACGTTCAGAACTGGGAAGACCCTCGCATCCTCCTCCGCCTCAAGATCCTTACATCAAGCGGGATCGCGGACGTTTGGCGAGCTTTCTGCAAAAAAACTGGGACCCGTTTGGACAGCATTCGATTCGCCAAATACAGGGACAACTTGGCAAAAAAGAAAAGCCAAACCCCTTTAACAATCATGGGCAATACGGCTACAGTATTTGTAGTTTTTATAACAGGCCTTGGAACCAGTACCCTCTGCTTCATTTGGGAAGTCCGCAGGTCCTTGGGACTCGCTGCAAAAACGGCGTGGGCCTTTCTATCTCGTTTAAAAACAAAGTTGAAGATATTTATTGAAAATAAACGTGGAGGAAATCCGAAGAGTACAGTAGATAATGGCGTATCGGCCACAAAATCCTCTTAGATTTAAAATTACTTATTTTAATTCAGCAAATAAACACTAAAAATATAACCCAGAATTTCACAAGGTGAAGGATAAAGTGGTTATCTACTTTCCGTCTCTCTCCCTCTCTCTCTTTCTGTACTAAATAAATCTTTTTGGGGTTAAGGTCGTTGTCTCCAAAACTATCACTTATTAAAAAATGTAGACCTCGTAAACTACACGTTCTGGTTCTGGAGGATTCTGCTATCCTTCACAGAGCTTGAGCGGATTGATAATTGAGCCATGTAAAATTGTATATTATGCAATCTATGGAATTATTCTACACATTTATCTCGCTAAAAGGGGGTTTTCGTTTAGGTTATTACCACCCTAAATCCTAAATGACCCTGACCCCCAACCCACGAGCAAGTTAGTATAGTCAGTTGACCCAAAATCAAGGGTTCCATAAATCACGGCAGTTTTAGCCCAAACTCCCATCACATCGACATCGAGTGATTTACTGTGATTATGTGATTTCCTGCTAGTAACTGTATAACAGACAGATAAATCCCAGTAGTAGATCACAGATACCATCTTGGGAGACTACTAATCCCATCCATACCCAATACCCTGCCAAAAACCCCTCTTTATAATTATATGTGACATCCCTGTAAAAAAAATCACACGCATCATTGGACTAATATACTTTACTATCACCAATACTTTCCATTAATAAATCGGGATGGGCACAAGTCTTCCTTTGCGTACAAACTCGAATTTAAATCAAGTCAGATTATAAAAACATCATCCAAGCAGCTACGTTAGTCCCGTCAATTCCTGTTTCTCCGCATTAATAATCTGATAAGAGCCAAAGAAAGGACTTATTATGTGGGGGCTAAACCCCCATACCCCTTACTTCCACCTCTAAAAATAAATAAAATGAACAATGTTTTCCAATTAAATGACCCTATTGGGTACCCCCAGGTGTCTGTAACTATCAGATTTGGTAAAAATGTAATTAGCTTATCGTGATTTTCCATCAAAAGTAGAAAAACGTTTGTTTCCTTTTTTATGACCCTTTCGGGTATTTTTGACCCACACGGGTCTCTAAATGATCGAATTCGTAAACATTATTTTCTTTTTTGTGATTTTCAATCAAAAGTAAAGAAATTATTTTTTCCCTATTTATAAGCCCTAGGGGGTTTTGTGACCCCCACGGGTCGCTACGTTGACCAAGCAACTAAAATTTTCGGCTAGCTCAGAGTCAGAGTCAGACAGTTTGGTTGGGTAGGTTCTGAGATCTCGTGCGGACAGACAGACGGACAGACAGATTACGTGGCTACACAAGCCCAATTGACAGGGCTAAAACTGAAGTCGTGATATATACTACAAGTATTTATTACACAATCCTTCAAGAAGATGAGTAACTTCTACTACGACGATAACACGCAAAGTTTAATTCCTCATGTTGATGATTTACGCATCAATCTATCTGCTAAACATTAGCTACAACACTTACACTTGTACTATTATTAGAGATCCCATCCTCAACTCTAACAAACAACCACAACAAGTCATTTAAAATTAATCATAAGATGAAACTACGTGGAATATATGACGTGAATGGTTGATATGATGCTCAAATTATTTAATATAAAAAAGCAAGTCAACAAAAAACCACTTCAAACTAGACAAGAACTCACTTCCGACTTGGACTCATACTCTTCACAAGTTGGGAACTGATTCATTCATCGAGAGACAAGTTATCTTAACCAAATTCATCATGAAACTCTACCATAATTATTACAAGTTTTGAAACTTATTCCAGCCTTTTAAAAACCGTTATAATGCATAAAATGAATTTAAGTCCGAATAAAAAGTTTAGCCCTAGGTGTAGCAGTAGTTGCTGTGTTTATATTAGTAAACGTTATTCAGTTTTAGCCCTATTCATAATTCTAACTGTGAATACTTCCTCATCTAATCCCGTCATTAGTGATAGTAGCACTAGCAGTAGTAGTGGAAATAATGATGGTAGTAATACCAATAATAATTATAATCAGAGTATTTCTACAACAAGGACGACGACGACAGGTCCTAGTTTAGCAGGATCATCCTTGCCGACAACGATAAGGATAAGTCTTCAGCCAAGATTGTCTAGTTTTGGACGTAAGTATTTTCAAAACAAAGTTATGTATAAGTCAAGTCTTTTTTAGAAACAAAATGATACACACCTTGGCGTTTTTTTTCCAAGTTAAAAGCTGAGAAATATGGACTTAAACCCATTTTTTTAAAGCTAAAACTAAGAAATGATCCTATGCTATTTTGCAGTTTAATTACCCTAAAACCTTGACAGTAGGCCGCCCGCGTTAATTAAGCCGCATGCTATCCTTCCCCTGTTAAAGATGCTACAAAACATCCTTTTTTCATGCATAAGCCGTCCCAAACTGTCAAGGTTTTAGGGTATTTCAAACGTTATTTCTTGTAAATGCTAATAGTCCAAGTGATATGAAAGTTTCCTTGCGATTCTTCTCCCATTTTGCAAAAACCTTCATCGTCCAAATTCCACTTTACAAGCAAATAACCCATATAAACTTGTACAGGAACATCCCAATCCCAACAGAGATTGACAAGATGCTATAGTAGTCCTTGTGGAGCAGAATTCTACCAATGTCCACCCAACTGCTCGTACGGTTATCGACAATGTTCCAAAGCCAGGATGGAGACCGTTTGTTGCTGTTAAAAATATACTCGGAAATACCAAACGATTTCAAATTACAAACCCTGCGTTTCTCTATCAATATTTTATCACCCATAAATCTCTCCCAATGTTAATCATAATCATCATCCTCACTTCCTATTTAAATTATTGTACTTTACAGAATTATTATAAGGCTTAATAAAAAGTTAAACAAGTGGGTTGTGGGTTATTATAAATACCTGGAATTATTTAACCTCAACTCACTCCTAGTACATTTTGTACTTATTAGCTGAGAATGTATGCTCTCTCACGAATAAGAATAGCATTATGTAATTTAATTTAATTAATACTAAATATAAACCTACCCGATGCGATGAATCATTCATGATCTCACTATTTTTTTCTATGAAACGTACGTATAATTAATGAGGTAACATCCTTCCTCATCGCTCATTCATTTCCTTAAACAAAGCCAAACAAACAAGTACACTTTGTATCAACAAATCCCTGACTAATTGTGTTATCTTTATCCCTAAACCTTATCTTTGTATCCCTGTACATGTAAGCTCCTATGAATAGAGCTAGAACCTACAACAACTTGGTTGATTTTAACAAAAAAAAACTAAAAAAATATTAAAAACCTCGCACTTGCAGTTTACGGTGGAGGTCACGTCACGTTGATATTTATTTTATACCCGATATTTATGCCCTGACCTTCGTAACTTTGAGCTTTGTGGACTAAATACCCTTAAATTTAAAATATTTACGACCTCCATTGTCCATTGTTTTCAGACTACTGCTTAAGGGATCTTTCAGGATAGAAAAGGTCTTTGAGGTCTGGCATTCTTAAAACCCTAAGCTCCTTAACCGCATAACCTTTTCATTTTCAAAATGAAACTTTTACTTCTTGCCATCATTATTGGTATGATTATGACCCTATTACCAGAGGGAGCCTCAAGGGCACAGATGCACACGTATTACGACAGAAATGTTGACCTTGCCCCACTACCCAATTTCACTTTACCCACTTTTCCAGACCTAACAATACCCACGCTTCCGCCGTATCAGCTGCCTCCGCCGGACTCCCAACAAATAATTAAGATAACCAATCATCTTATCTTAAGCGACTGTTCGTAAATTACGTACCGCAAGAGAGGGTTAAGGGGCCTCGACTTGCTCGTCTTACAAAAATGGCCGCTTCCATAAGATATAACATTGGAGGCCACCATATACATCCGCCTCACTGGGAAACCGGGTAAAAACGCCCGGACTTTCTAATACGTAATTTGCGAAAAGGCTACAAAATCCTATATTCTTTTTATACAATGAAGCTTAGTTAGTTTTTACTCCAGTTTTAACAACTGATCTTGTACAATTGCAGAGAGATCTATTCAGAATTGGCCATTTGGGAGGCAGAGAATGCTCAACCGGGTGGAGTGTTAGCCGTCCGAAAATAATATATTCTATTAATCTGTAATTTAAGAAGAGTTTAAATAAATAACGGATAGTTTCCGCTCATAACCTTTCCCTACGTATCTACTATGGAAGGTTCATTAATACAAAAAAAGCAGGTTATGAATGTTGTAAAAGAACAAAATGCGTAGACATTTTTTGCATGAAAGTTAAACCTTTTGTTCATCATCTTCATTTACCTTTCACCACAATTAAAAATCAATAAATTCCGTTCCATGTTTTATACAATCCCGATACAGTTAGTTATTTCAATATGAAGTCTTCCTTTCATGGAAAGGTACGGGGATTATTTTGAGTGTAATGGAAACCGGCAGTACTTTAATTCAAAACATGTCTTTTGAATACATGGAGGAATTGGTATAATTATAGGTGGAAGGAATTGCGTTTAATATATTTAGCAGGATCAGAAGTTCGAAACAAGATCAAGAGTTAAGGGAACTAATGGTTTTAACGGGATTCATGACCCAGACCCTTTTTTTATTCGTTTTAGCTCCTCACGATATAAACTTTGACCCTTCTTAACAATAGGCACAATTGTAAGAATGGAATTATAAAACTAACACTTACTTTGGAAAAATATTGACACTCATCCTGTGGAAATGAGGAAACTAACGGTGACTAATTTTGTAAAGATCCTGTCGTTGTTGATTGATCCAACCATCCTTTCAATCCATTCTGAGAACAAAGACAATACCATCCCAAATGTTTGAGTAGGACCGATTTCCTTAGCGTGTAGTTCAACTGCTTGTGTAATTAATGCCCTCATTAACTAAATAGCAATTCATCCTATTCTCCCATTACATTCTTGGTCTGGTCCTAGGTTAAAATCCAGAAACTTTTACTTTCGTAATTTTATTTTAACTGTGTTTGGACGATTTCAAATATTTATATCAATTAAGCCATTTCTTGATCTTGCGGAAAGGTCACAACCTTAAAGTTCAAGTTCTTATTGTGTATTCTCCATTACTGCATTACATTTACCGTATGTATTTCCCAAAATAATGCACCTGGGGAATTATTCTTACAAAAAAATATTAGAAATTGTATTAACACGGACAAGATTGGGTAAATTTAAACTTTTAACATGAAAGGTAGGGTGGATTATACTAGGGGGGATGATTTTTGGGGGCGGCATTATTACAGGAAATACGGTATTTGTTTTCTAGAAGTTTGTAATGGCTTGGTTGTTTTTGCTAGAAGTTTCTCGTAAGTACATTGAACTCATAATCTAAAACCATGGCATGGCCTATGCATAAAAAGTTTATTCAAAATCAGTCCTACCTGGCGAAGGGGCTATGATTTATACCGCGAGAGCTACCGGGGATTGACTCAACGTTCGTCTGTAAGCAACCAAAATTGTGATAATGGCGTAGAATTGCGTTCCCAGGCCGTACAGTGATACCAGATAGATAGTTTTTGGTGTAGCAAGAACCTCCCTAAAAAGCTATGTATATGGTGGAATGTGCCCACCCCCTATAAAACTATTGATGGTGTACCCCTGGACCATCAACAAAATGATGTGAAACGTACTGAGGGGTAACGCGTGGTAGCCCACCCCCCCCCCCCCAGTCTTTCTCCATTCTAGCTAAAATGGAACCCTGATAGCGGGTGAAATAGACGGCCGTTGCTTCCTATCCTGTCCTCTACGGAAACAACGAGAAATGATATCATTCATATAACCCTAAACCATGAAAATGCAAATACAAAATACAAAGTCAAGATTCTTAGAGTCACCATAACGATGTTTAGTGTTTCCAGAAATCTTGATACAAAGTTTCTGCATTTCTACCGAACACGCTTCACTTCAATTGTGTTACAAAACTAACATAGCCTAGCTAGCCTACTTAAAACCCAATTTACCATCCGCTCCGCCTACATTAATGTTATTATGAAATTACCAAGCACACTTTCTGCACTGCATTAGTCAGATAAGATACGGCATAGATAAACAGATAAACCGAACGATTCAAGGGAAATAAACAAGAGTGAGGAACATTCTGAAATTAAAACGCCTCAGTCAATCCAGCTCTGTCAGTCACCCAATTCAATTTCAAACAGAATTTACTCATAAAACAAACGGCCGTTTCTTCTTAGAATATAAAAATCTTGAAATTCAACGCTTAGAAAAACTGACAAGATGGCCCTAACTTGTACAGACATTTGTAAATTTATCCTCGCAGTTATCCTGCCCCCTTTGGGGGTCCTGGCTGAAAAAGGGTGTGGCAAAGATCTGGTTATAAATATTCTACTAACTCTCTTGGGATTCATTCCAGGAATTATCCACGCCTGCTACATAATCCTCAAGTACTGAAACACAAAATAAGGTAAACCTATTCATTAATATTGCATTAATTGGGTAATTTCCATAAGTATTTCTTCCAGTAGAAAATACAGGGATTAAAACTACACAACTTCTGTCATTCATAAAAGTCTAACGGAATATACGGTACTTCAAAGGCGCAACTACCAGTAGGTAGCATAGGGGGGGGGGGTACAAATATCATTAAAGGATAGGAAGGGGTGTGGCTGGGCAGAGCCTGCTTAACATGTAACGGATAGAGCCTTCAGGAAGGGGGTACATTGTACCTTACCTTGTACCCCCTTAGCCCCCAGTGGTTGCGACAATGCAGTATTCTAGCGTGCTCGTTTTGCCAAACTGAAATTTGCCAAAAGTATCTTTAAATCGTCTATGAATTGTTTTTTTAAAATAAAGGTTAGATTTCCTGAAAGAAATAACAGATTGAGTGTTTTAGAATAACTACCAGAAATTGGTGAATCCATAGACGTACCGCGTACGTATTAAATGGCTTTTATTAATGTTATTTTCTTTTATCCTTTTCCAGACTTCTTCCTACATTTTTATACCATTCGAAGAAACGGGGCCGAGAAGGATGGAGTATTTTGGTCTACAAGTAAAGTAAACTCAAGTATGGATTATCCGGGATGCTTTCATAATTTTATAACTTGGACTTTGGACATATTGCCGTTTTTAAATTAATATTTGCCTTGTAAGATGAACTCAAGGACTACTGAACTTAAATGATAAATAAAAATTAACTAATTGTATACTAAACTAAAGTAAATCAAAACATTTATTTAACATAAACTCTGCTTGTAGTTTGATATGATCCTATCACAAGAAACAAAAGTGTTACCCTAAATCCTCGCCCGTATACCGCGGCTTATATATGCAAACAATTCTTATTCTACGACTATTTGCACCATTACTTCTTATTACCAGTTTACAACTGCATATACTCTGACCTTTGCAGAGCTGGGATAATCCAGATTAAGGATTAAGTGATTAGTAATCCAGATTATGGATTATTAATCCTTAATCCGTAATCCCGTGATATAAAATTAG
>JAQFZX010001486.1:0-29038 GCA_034682405.1 Hydroisotoma schaefferi | reverse complement strand
GCATGAAGGGTTGTATACTTCCTACCGTTTTCATGAAGGGTTGTATACGTCCTACCGTTTGCATGAAGGGTTGTATAGGTCCTACCGTTTGCATGAAGGGTTGTATACTTCCTACCGTTTGCATGAAGCGTTGTATAGGTCCTACCGTTTTCATGAAGCGCTGTATACGTCCTACCGTTTGCATGAAGCGTTGTATACGTCCTACCGTTTTCATGAAGCGTTGTATACGTCCTACCGTTTGCATGAAGCGTTGTATACGTCCTACCGTTTTCATGAAGCGTCGTATACGTCCTACCGTTTTCATGAAGCGTTGTATACGTCCTACCGTTTGCATGAAGGGTTGTATAGGTCCTACCGTTTGCATGACGCGTTGTATACTTTTTATTGCTTTAAGAATCGTTGCATAGGTCCTACATGAAGCGTTTTATACTTTTTACCGTTTGCATGAAGCGCTGTATACTTCCTACCGTTTCTACGAATTATGTTCTACTCCAGATCGAGTTTCTACGAAACGTCAAGTTGATATGCTTTGAAAGTATGCACAATTCAGGCTTAGGAAGATACTATAGATAAAGAACAATAAGGTTTTAGAATGTCAAATGTCAGGAGTAAATATGCATGCATACAGTGGTAGTGAAATATGAATTCAAGATTCGGTTGACCCACCCGAGTAGTGGTCAATTTGAGCTTATTTTTAGAATATTGTGATAGAAGATTACTCCTCCCCTTCGGTTTCAGATACGGTTTAGCACTTAAGAGTGCCACTTTATGTAGAAAGTCGAAAACTTCGTACTTGATTTCTTCTTCATTTGATTGAAGGGCAGAGAACGCAGGAAATGATTAGAGTAGTAAATTGGACACTTTTTTTATAAGTGGCAAGTGGCCGTGTGTGGTACCTTGTTAAGCAATTTTCCTAAATTTTCAACTCCAACCAAACTGCAGGAAAGTATTACGAGTTTTGTTGGACAGCTTTTAGTATTATAAATTAGGGTTATTTTTTCAATTTGGGAAATATTGATTCGAGTTGTACAATAAATTGTAGTTTTATTCTATAGCTTTCCCCACTGTTAGTTATATCTTTCCCTTCAGGTATAGTTCAATATAAGTTCGACTTAAAGTTCAGTGATGATAGAGTATAATTTAGGTTGGAAATTTCCATACGAATTTAAATAATGGTCCTACAATTTACATAAAAATTCCAGTTGTATTATTGAATTGACAACCCTCATTAGCTTGTAATCCTTGTAAAAATTCTTAAAATATTCCCATTCCCACAAAACGGAGGTAAACGGAAGTTCTACGCTTGCTGGGGTTTTTCCCCCAGAAGTTCTAATCTAATGCTGATGATACTAATGTTTTTCTGTGTTTTCCAAAAAGATTGCCAGACGTGGCAGCCTGTTTGCGAACAGTGAATGCAAGTGACCTGGTAGTAAAGGAATGGGGGACGCAGGGGATTTGTGAGTTTCCATTCGTGCCAGTTCTGGACGGTTCCTTCCTGGACGAGATGCCGTCAGCGGCCTTGAAAAGCGGTCACTTCAAGCACACGCCTTTACTGCTCGGCTCGAACACGGAGGAGGGCAACTACTTTATCATCTACTACTTGACCCAACTGTTCAACCTCAAGGAGACCGTGCTCGTCAATCGCGAGGAGTTCCTCCAATCTGCTCGCGAACTTAATCCCTATCTCAATAATATTGCTAGACAAGCCGTCATCTTCGAGTACACTGACTGGCTCAACCCTCATGACCCTGTCAAGAACCGCGACAACCTTGACAAGATCGTCGGCGACAAACACTTCACTTGCAATGTCAACGAGTTGGCCTTGAAGTAGGTCTTCACCATATATAACCTTGTATAATATCTGTACATTCTTGTTTAAAAAATGGCTGGATATGAGATGTTTGGAAAGAAATGGAGCGATGATATTCCCGTGTTATCTTCCACAGATATGCAGAGACCGGTAATCAAGTGTATTACTATTATTTCACCCACCGGTCGACAACCCATCACTGGCCTACGTGGACGGGGGTGATGCATGCGGACGAGATAAATTTAGTCTTTGGAGAACCCCTTGACCCTGTAAAAAAGTACAGTCCTCGTGAGGTCGAGCTCAGTCGTCTTATGATGAGATATTGGGCCAACTTTGCCAAAACTGGGTATCTTGCTTAAGCATTCCATATGTATTCCTATAACTCTCCTACGTTTACTAATTTCCTGTAATTCTTGCTTGGGTTGTTTGTAGGAACCCTAGCCTTTATCCTAATGGAACGTGGAACAAACTGTACTGGCCAATTCATACGGCTTATGGACGGGAATTTTTGGAATTATCTGTAAACTCAACAGCCGAAGTCAAAGTCGGACGGGGTCCGAGACTCAAACAGTGTGCCTTCTGGAAGAAATATTTGCCACAACTAATCACAGCAATTGGTATGGATATACTTGGACTATTCACTAACCATACCCCCTCCAATTTATCTCTCCTTATTTCCTTCAGTAACATCCGTACGTTTTGTTCAAATCCCTGTCCCCATCCTGGAACCCTGTCCCTTTATTGGTCCTGTAACCCTGTCCCCGTTGTGGTCCTGTAACCCTGTCCCCGTTGTGGTCCTGGAACCCTGTCCCTCTTGTAGTCCTGTAACCCTGTCCCTCTTGTAGTCCTGTAACCCTGTCCCCGTTGTGGTCCTGAAACCATGTCCCCGTTGTAGTCCTGTAACCCTGTCCCCGTTGTGGTCCTGGAACCCTGTCCCCGCTGTGGTCCTGGAAACCTGTCCCCGTTGTAGTCCTGTAACCCTGTCCCTCTTGTAGTCCTGTAACCCTGTCCCCGTTATGGTCCTGGAACCCTGTCCTCGTTGTGGTACTGGAACCCTCTCCCCATTGTCGTCCTGGAACACTGTGCCTTTTCTGGTTCCTTAACATAAACTTACTAACTATTGGGCTTTGTTCTCTCTCCCCCTCTACAGATGGAATAACAACTCGACCTACATGCATAAACGGTACGGGCGAGCCGGGTAGGACCGTCTACTGGAAACTCGTGGTTACACTAGGTATCGTTCTTGTTGTGGCTTTTCTAATTCTCTTAATATTGGCTGGACTCAACTTCTTTCGTCACCTTCGTCATTAACGGAGAAAACAGGCGATCGAATCTTGAATCTTTAGTTTTAACTATCACTGCTTACTCTCGTTGAAAAAAACCAACCATAATTACTAAAACTAAAATTAACCAACCGGCTAGTGACAACGATACGAGTACCTCACTTCACTCTTCAATGCAATGCTAGAGCTGCTGCTGGCTAATTATGATAGTAGTTAGTTCGTATCTAGTATTGTAGACCTTAGAGGTAGACATTAGATAACAATTTGGTGCTAAACAAACCACTAAATCCAACAAACGGTGCTCCTAGATCGTAGATACAGTAACTTCGCCAACAGTTTTGTACCTAATTCCTTTATCACTAGAACGATTACGTATTTGTTCGTATCGTAACTTATCGCCGCACCGTACTGCAGGTTGGTTCCTACCCTCATGTAGCTTTGCTAGGGCTAGTTAAATTAATAATTTGTAGAAAAATTATTTATTTTGTACCCAACAACCCCGGTTACTCTTTTCTGTTTGTAATAATCTAGTTTTTAAAAGCGTTCGCAGTGGCCTGTCATCCTCGTCGTATTTACTGCATTGTGTATTCTGTCAATGGTGGTCCCCTCCCTATTGTGTCGTTGTTGAAACTCGAACCAAGTACAGTTTTAAAACCATAATACAACACTTAACGACTGTTATCGAGATTTCAAATATGATAAACTCTTTCTCAACGCTCTTAAAGTTGTACCCTTTAACCCTGGTACTTACTGCTATCTGTAAAGCCGTAAAACGCTTGTAAGAAAGAACCACACCCTCTTGTAGCATAGTACAGGCACAGTAGCTAAGCAACTCTAGAAAACTATACAGCAGGTTAGGGGAACTAAAGAGCAAGTAAAAAGAGTGTGAAATTGCTTATACTGTTTCAGCAGCCACCCTTACCATTGCCCATTTCCATTCCCATTGACGAGATTTGGATGATAAGAAGCTATGAACTATACAACTTATCTCTCTCTTCGTGTGCTAACTACAACTACAACTAGAGCAACAACCAACCAATTTCAGCCACCGACGATAACTACAAATAATGATGACCGCCTTGTTCAATACGGATGATTTTATCAACCGAAAACCTCCACGGACCCTACCCGACCTACCCATCGAACCCTTCAAACTCATCTCTGTTCAACAAACGCATATATATTATCAATAATATCAAAAGTTATCCATTAAAGATGACATTTTTTCCAACAAAAAACGGGCAACCTCTTACATGTCAACCTTTTTCTACTTCAAATCCTTAGGAAAAGATTTAGCAATGATTTTTTTTCATAATTCCTTAAAATTATCAATCCTCAACATTTCCTCAATCCTAAAGAGATTTTCTTAGTCGTAATTTATTAATTGTATTCAATACTCCGGTTCATTGAGTAAAAGTTAGCTTTAATTTTCTAGTTTTATTATTAAAAAGAAGACTTCTTAATTAGTTTAAAAAAACCAAAGTAAACCTAAAGTCTCCCTTCTCCAACCAATCGCAAAATAAAACCCAGACCAAAAAGATGAAAAGTTTGAATAACTAAAAAATTACATGTTAATCGCTAAACTATTATTAATTTCAGTGGAATAATAACTCCAAAACCGGTTCAATATCAAATTAAATTAGGATAAAAAGGAAGGAGTAAAAATTTTAATTATACTGAATAAAAAATGAAGACAATGAGTATGACTTTAGATAAGGTAGCTTATGAGGACTTATGTAAAGTGTCTCACAAGGTCACTGCTACTACTTTAAGGCTACGTAATAAAATTATTAATATTAAATAGTAAATAGGTAGTTAAGATTATGAACATACAAATGTGGTTCAGCGTCTACTGTACTCTACCGTACTAATTGCTAAGCTAATGATGACAATTTATTAGAAATGTAGGTAGGTAGTATTAAATACTTTGTCTCTAATACAAACTGTAGTTTAACTAAACTAAATTATCGCTAACTATACTTAGCTGATACTTTAGAAAACCTGGTTCTTCGATACAAAGTGTATAAATATGAATTAGTTTGTCAACGTACCAACTAACCTCGTCAGTGTTATATATTATTACCTAAAACATATTCGTATCTTACTCATGAATCTTAATTATTAACTCTGGGATAAATAGATGGTTAAATTAGAAAACTAGATATCTTTTAAATACCTAGCCGTCTCCTTAAAACATTGTGGAGAAAATCCGCGGCCGGACCGACATTACATAGATTTAAGAAAGAACATAATTTTAATTACAATTATTTCTTATGAAGTAAGGGGAAGTGCAAATGACGGATGACTGTCATTGTCAGCATTTTTCATATCCAAAAAAACTCAAGCATATCAATCCATGCCTTTTGTTTCCCATTTTGTTTTTTAAACTAAACACATCACAATATCTTGAAAGCCTTGCTTTAAAAAATCTCGCATTATGAGAAAAAACGAGAGCTACAGCTGGCAAAACTGCATACATATCAATAAAACAAATTACTAACATGATAAGATGTTTAATTTGTTGTGCTACAAACAAACCAAAATCTACATTCAAAATAAAACATATCAAAAGCTTTATCTAGGCTAGGAAGACTTTGGAATGAAACTATTAATTAAAGAATAAATACCAATTAACTGTGTAAGAAAGTGTTACTACTAATTAGCAGCAGCAGCAAAAAAAACTGTCATATTAAAAGCTAAAAGTACACGAGGCGATGCAAGCAAAACAATACATATCATTAACGAGACTCCATCACGGAATAAATAAATACGAAGAAAATATTCATATTATGACTAATTTTAACTTTACATATCAAACAAAACCTATTGAAGCTAATTTAGCTAACATTTATAAGAACTTGACTAGAGGATTTTGAATGAACTTAGTCCAGTTTTGGAATGAGGTGTAGGTGGAGAAATCTTGATAACTTTACTAAAAATAGAAATTATACGGATGAAAACAGGTTTCCTGTCGCAATGGAAATGAATGTTTATCTTGTTATTTATTATAACTACTACTAACTACTACTTATTATTTTACTACTGCTACTACTTCTGCTACTACTACTACCCTTACTACTACTACTACTACTTATACTACTACTACTACTAGTAGTACTACTACTGACTTGCATGAAATTTAATTAACGGCAAGACCCCACCTAATATTAATTATGTAAGGGTGCTAACAACGGATATTATTAACTCAATAACTTTCTCTAATATCTTTTCTTTAATTGGCTTAAGTTTGATGGATAGAAGTGACTTTTTCTTAAGAAATCCTTGTTCTTATTTCTAAATCTTGCATGCATTACCACGGTCAGTAGGTGAGCAACGACAGTTTCCCAGTATTAGTAAACAGGATATCGTTTGGATGAAACGACGCAAAATCACTTACGAACGACAACTTCCCTTTTGCATGCAAACTATAAATCGTTTGCAAACGACGTTTTTTCCGTTCGGTTAAAACGGGAACGAGAAACCGTCGTTGCTTCACTACTGACGGTGAACTTTTGGGCAAAAAAAGTAATTAAAACCAGAAACCAGTAAAATCATTAATAATTTCGGATGTAGTGCTATCATCTTTGAGGCATTTAATTGTTCTAAACGGGAGAAAGTTTTACGAGGAAATCTATTTCCAGAAATTTATTATCAGTCGTCAGTAAATAAATCATCAAGTTTATTAACTTCAGAACAGAAATTAATTACAGTTCATTTTTTATCTCGTAATTTATTAACGATTTATGAAGTATTAAAATGAAGTTATTGTATAAAACGAATCTCAAACAACTAAGGAGCGGTCATTGATAGAGCAAGAATTCGGACATCCAGTCAGATATTTATACATACACTATAGTACCTCCCATTTATTATCGAGACTAAAATTAGATTCGCAAAGAATAAAAAGTTCATAATAAAATACAATTACTGAAGGAAGGTAAACATTTTTAAGAAATATAAAAGGAAAACACTGCCAAGCTATTAAATATAATCTGCACTTTTGTAAACTGATGCAATTAAAAAATAGAAAGAACTCATCAGATGAGTTAACTTTAATGTAACATAATTATACTCACTAACTGAAAAGTAGGAAGGCTAGAGCGCAGCAGACCTCACCTTTGTTTTATTTATCTTCCCTAATCATAATTTAGATCGATGATATAATGAAATAAACCCTTTCCTTAGGTAACTTTGTAAGAACAGCAGAAAGTTTACAAATATAATTTGATTATTAGATTTTAACGTCAGCTATTGTCAAATTGGGTGTGGGTGTGTGTGTTATGTCACGTCATCTGTCATGGCGTGACGCTATATTCTAGGATATAAATATTTACACCATGTCGCATGACAAAACGCGTGTTCTATGACAGAATAAATACATCCAATAAATAACCATGCCTCTTGCCCAACTGACCCTTTAAAAGATACTTTGTGAGACGAAAAGCCTCAAGAAATTACTAACAAACTGTAGCCTGGAGCCACTAAATTACTATGTGCATCATCTGTAGTAAGGTGGTTACCTTTCTGCAGGATTAACGTTGGTTTATGAGGTTTGCACTGTACAATAATATTAAATCACACTAAAACATAAGCTAGATCTTCTCTTCTAACATGTACTTTTTCATAGTAAATTAAACCTTTCAAACCAATCAGCTTTTCTTTCCAAAATGTTGTCGAATTGGCATTAAACCAAACCCTACACTGGATATTAATATGCAATGTTCTTTTTTTATAGTCAACAGTGACAGTGGTTTTAATCATCAAAATTCTCGATTTGTGAATAATTGTTTCATATTAGTTACTCAGTATTTCCTGATTTCTACCCATCTTTTCTTCGAATAATAAGTTTATATCAAGTTATTTTAATTACATACAACAGTATAATTTCGTCTATTCCCATTTAGGCTAAGGTCTGGTAATTAGCTAATGGTTTTATGGAGAGATTGTGTAAGTGATTATACACAAAAATAGAACAATACTAACCATCAATTAATAAATGTAAGAAGGCAAGAAAGACAGCTTCTCTAGACATTTTACACAAAAGTATCCTCTTATATAAACATATACTTTTTCTGCTCATTTTACAAATCCTTTCCTAACCCACTTTTTACTTTTAATGTCAATTTTATTATTGTAAAATTTCCCTATGCTCTACTTAGTTAACAACTAGTAGTTGCAAAACATATTAATAAAGCCATATAAGTTTCTCTTCAAAACACGATGTTGTAGCAAATATCTGATCAAATGATCATATTTCCTTAAAAATCCTTTACCTTCTTCCTGAATCAAATCCAACTACTAAATAAATAGCTATCCACTCCTAATTACTGTATGAACTGTAGTCGCATAATTGTAATTAATTATACATCCTATAGTAGTGAGGAAGATGAGTTTACTTACTAAATAAAAACCTTAATAATTTTAAAATCACTATTAATTAAATAAAACTAAAACAAGTATTGGTCTCGTTTGTTAATAAAAAAATAAAATAAGATTAATAATATGCATTTATTGGTTAAATTACACCCACCCAGTTCCTTCTCCTCCCCCAACTTATTCGAGCGCAATCCTACCCCAAATCCAGCCACCCTTTTTAATATAATTTAACTAAAAATCACCAAACAAACAAAGACGACCATCATATCACAACTAAAGTTCATACTAAGATCTATCTACTAGAGTAGTTAGCTATCTTCTGCTGCAAGTTAACTACAGATGGGTGAAATTAATCATCTAACAATAAAACGTGTAACTTAATAAAGTCTACTCTTTAACTAGGTAACTCTGTTTGATCGAGGATGAAACAAAAACTTAACATTAGAGAATTCTGTGCAGTTCTGCTCTGTACAAGACTACAAGTATTCAATAAATTTCCGCATTGCATAAAAGAGGTTTTGTAACTCATCCGCAAGTTGAAAAAATAATCTTCATACTTGGTGCTAATCCTAATTGAATTTATCTTCAGAAAATAACTTTAACTAATTAATTGACAGTAAACCAGACTCTAAAAGTAAACCATTGTTATCTAGAGAAACTAACTTATCATGTCAACAGGTATAGAGAAACACGAATAAATAAATAGATCATGTTGTAGTTAACTATAACTAAAAAGTATTCAATGATTAACTACAATGATGAAGAGACGCATTATGCCAATGGGGTAGCTCCTGGCTAATAATAATAATAATAATCATAATAATAGCATGAAATTAACAAATGCGTTTAATAGTTGTTAAACAATTAAACAGTTTCAGAACATTAAGAAAGAATTACTTATTAGTAGATTTAGCTACGCTAACTTTTAATGGAAATATTTAATTTAGTTAACATTTAAAAAAATAAACACATTCTTTTGGATTAAAATTATTAATTTTTATTAGATCACTGCCATAAACAATTACATAGTTTCAAAAAACCTTGTGAACAAAGACGAGAAAGCTGAAAGGTTTACGCTGGATGGGGAAAATTGTTTCTTCCCAGTTATCTTCCCATTCTAAAATTAATATTTTTTTTTAAATAATTCACTACTTTTATTTTGATAATATCCCTGGCTTCTTTTCTAAACAAACAATTAGAGGTTTACCTTCACAAAATTGTTCTACGAAGCTTTGTAATGATGGCTGGGTGGTATTTTATCATCATCTGTATGATTTTAAGTGCAAGTTGTTCTCTAACAAATTTATACCATCATCCTGAAGTTTACTTGTCAGTTTTAGATAAATAAATAATTGTAATACTACTAAAACATGCAACTAAAGTCTACCTGCAGCCTGCATCCCAGATTTAGATAATGACCTGCAGTTGCTGCTAATGACAAATGCGTACTGGATAAATTGTGTACATTGATAGATTTATAGATTAGATGACTTGATGGGTGTATGCTAAGAGCTAATGTGGTGTAAAAATTAGGCTACTACTATATGTACTACATTACGTAATACTTAACTACTACTCTGTGGATAATAAGTAGGAGGGTAGGAGGGATTTATGCTAAACTACTAAATTATTGTAAATACATTTATTCATGATGATTATGATAACATGATATGGTGATTACACATCATAATTGCTACTAATGTTATAATTACGATATACTACAATAATATAATAAATGGTAAGAACGCTTGCTAATAGAAAGATTTATAAAATTGCTTCCGAAATAAACTTTTTGGGAAAAAAATTGAAAATTCTTAACCTATTTTGGACCGTTACTTGTTTCATGTATATAAAATGCATTTTATCATGTTCATCTTAATACTTAGGTTCTTTTACTTTCGGGGGTTTTTAGTTAAAAAAGAATTTAGAGTTAAAGTTAAAGCAATATTTTTCTTTCATTTATTGACCCAAAGGTCAACTTTGTGGACGAAAGTTGGTGGTTTTTGCATGCATAATTTGGAATTGCAAATATCTCCTGCTGTCAAGTTTATGTTTCATGAAATAAATAATTATTACTACAAAAATTTTAAGGCCAGCAATCCAGCATGGTCTCCTCGGTAGTAAAGTGCTCCGAGAGGATACTACCAGAGAAAGACCACTTTTTGGGGATCGACGGAAACAATTTATTTGCATAAAATAAAATCTGTGTATGAGTAACAAATGCTCTCTTCAATCTGTGCTTTTTTGGCATTCATAATTATGATAATCGTTTAAATAAAATAACGAGTTTGGTCTTCCGTCGCCTCCAATTCCTTCACTTGGTTTCTCATCCTTACAGATTTAGAAAGCTACATTATTTATGTTTATCCTTAACGAGGATTAAAAGTACCCGTCCAGCATCTCAAGGAGATCCCAAAACATCTACAAAGTCGGTTACCATCCCCAGTACATTCTCCACCCCGACAGGAAGGTCGGTTTTGGCAAATTGTGTCGCATCTTCCGCACTGCCCTTCAACTACAGCAGTACCAGTACCAAATTATTTACTTTGTACACTTACATTTCCAATTATAGGAACTTAACCATAAGAAAACCTTACCAATAGTCGCAAAATAAGGCGCAGAGATGATAAAAACAATGGACAAAAAGAGTAGCTCCTTCTTCATGACTTCTGTCCTTGTTATTTTAGCTTCACGTCTCAAAACTCAAAAAATGATTAAGGAGAGTTCCCTTACCAATTCTAAACTTATATAGGAAGTAGTCCACTCCAATTATCACAAATGATAACCCAACGCATCAAGTGAGAATGAAGGTGAGAGCTTTTTGTGGCTTGGGTGGATGTAGCATGCTTGAATTTATTTTATTTGTTAAATAAGCAGTTAATATACACAAGACGCTATGAGACTACTGACGGATCTTTGTTGTAAATTTATTCAAGAAAGGCGTGATTGACAGGTGCGTGAGTAAATATGTAATTTAATTCAAAATCCAACAAACCTTTCATCATCATTCATCAATCATCATCAAATAGATAAGCTTTAGGCAATACAGACAGAGAAACTACTACGCAACCTATATTTATTATATCGTTCTCTCGTTACAAATTAGACCCAAAGGACCATCCGGTTACAAAGTTATAGTAGAGACATGCATATTTGTAAACATAAGCAACGCACTTTTACATCTCAAACCCTTCAACTTCTTAAGAATGACTCGCATTTACAGCTTTAAATTTCTCAACTACCTACTAGATACATTCATGTTACACTTTTCTTATTTACATTATTCCTTATGCATTCAAGCTTGTCTGGTAGTATTCTTCTTTATTGATGCTAGTTTTGGATCTAGTTTTCATGCATTTATTTATGCATCAATTTAGTGCAGAAAGCTTTAAAGATAAGGGATTCCTAGTTTTAAACATCACTATTATCTGTCAGGCCATACTCCGAGGAAATGAAGTTTTTTATCCTTTTAGTCTGAAACCGCTCAAAGATATTCACAACCGGATTCTATGGAATTTAACTGCTCAGCAAAGAATTTTAGAAAGAAATGTCGGGCACTCGTCTTATGATGCTGAGTTATTATATTAGGTTATTCCGTTATGCATGGAGCTGAAGCAAATATAACATTTACCTGGTTCGTTTACTTCAAGAAATCCATTAATCAATGCATACTACCGTACGATTGGCGACAATAGAACAGAAAAGTCATGAAACAGTTGCGCTGACGTAGGTCTGTGAGTTTATGTTGAGGGAAAGTAAATAAAGTGAATGATAGCAGAGTTAATTATGCATTCGAATTATACTAACAAGAAATACATATATCCAATCCAAGATACCACGAGGAAGCATCATTGCTTGTGTTTTAACCAAGACATAAACATACAAACAGAGTAAGTAAGATATTGAACAAACATACAGAAACAAAATGAATGAGAGTTCCTACTTAAGTTAAGACCTACAAATAAATACTAAACACCGACTCCTTCAACCCGAGTAATAAAATTCACAATATAGCACGTTAATTTATTATAAATAAGTTTGCAAAGAATATCTGGCTAAGATTCAGAAAGAAGATTGGGCATACATTAGACAAAATCCAGTATTAGCTTGATCAGGGGGGATATCGGTCATGCATGGTACTCCATTAGTACCACAGGGATCATTATTATGGGGCCAAGTTGCCAATTCAAAGTCGTTGAAATGAACTTGCATCATAAACGGCTGAGTAGAGGCTGCAAAATAAAAATGCATGAGCATTTATTTTCTGGAAAAGGTGTACCGTGTAACATCCCCAAATACAAAATAAACGTACTTGAAACAGATTCAGGGAAAGTATTTCCACAATACTTATTCGCTCCGAAGATCATAACCCAATCTAAGCTGCAAACCGATCCATCAATCTGATCATTTGCAACTCCTAGAACTGGCGGAGTTCCTGTGACGAAAAAGTCATCTACCGCTCCACAACTTCTCCACTGAGAATCCATTTTATTACTCCTTTACTTCCTACCTTTTTGTTACCTCTTCATTAAGTGAAAGTCAACTTACGGTAATCTTTTTCGCCCCGTCCATAGCCTTAATACAAACAGCATAGTCTTGGGTATCTAGCTGGCGTCTGTTGTTATAATCAAACGAGGTTACCATTCCCCTTTGTCCCGTGAAGTATTGCAGGCAGCCTTCAGGAGCTGTTGGGTTTAGAAAATATACCCTTTTGTTTATAATGAAACTTCCCTAATTACCTAATTCCTTTCGTTTCAAATCCTATATTTCAACCTCTTTGCACCGAGTCGCATCTTATCATAGTAACCATGATGTTCCACTGTTGGCCCATCATCTTTGTCAAAAAGATGTCCAGAGTGATCTTATCATTTCCTCCGTAGTCCAAATACACTTAAAAAAAATGTAAAGATAAAGCAAAATGCAACATCACGCTTTAATAATTCATAAAACTAGAAAATAAAAGGTCCCATTCTGGTGTTACTGTGTTGTCCCGTAAGGTTCCCACACAAAGGTCCAAGTTGGGAGTTACTATTCCCAGATATCGTTAGGGTGTCTGTATCACAAGTCCCATTAAGTAGTACTCCAGGGCCCATGTCATCAATAACGAAGGATGTAAAGTCTAACCGGATCTGGCACACGCCCCTCTGCTTAGGGATCGTGTAGACACAACCGTTTGGTACGAAAGCTGTTCCTTGAGTAAGCACTGTACCGTTTGTAGTAATTGTCTGGGACTCTGTGCTGCATGCACTTGTAACTTTAAAATATGGGGAAAATGTCAATTTCATTAGTAATTTTAACTCATAATATGGCTAAGAAGTAAAAGTTTTTTACTCATGCAGCAAGTTCCAAAACTAAAGGCACATGTTCCAACGCTAGTTCCGTTAAGGTTGTTACAGACAGATCTGCAAATAATTGGAAATGTATATTCTTTACCGTTCGGTAACTATAAAACACCCTGTTGGGATTTATTGAACCAGTTACTCAGTAGATTGTTCATAAGCTTAGATGCACCTTTTAGTACAAACTCCAGTCTGGCCTTGACTCCCGATACAAGTGTCTTGTGGAAATGTCACGTAGCCGAAAAGTGGCAGGACTGAAAGGTTTCCAGCAAGTAATTTAGAGCATTTTTTTGGTAGAAATGTATTGGAAAAATTCTGAGTTACCTAACCCAATTTAAAATGAACTCTTACTTTTCGGACTTCTACTACTATCCCCAACTATCCCAATTCTGTGGTCATTCTTTCCCTTAAGGTCTTCAACATTCGGGCCAACAATACCACCCCCCCTGACATACCTTTTTGTCCCCGTTTTGCAAGATACTTCACTACAAAATGTTACAAAAACGGATAGCAGTATCCAAAATTCTACACCTCTCCCGAAAGACCGTACTTGAGACATATTAGTAAGCAAAACAACGTTAAAATTCGACTGTAACTTAAGAAGCCAAACCGTATCTTATTTATACATTATTTTCTATGTCAAATTTAAGATCAGATTTGGCCATAAAATATGCTAGAGAGTCGGCAAAAAATCCTAGCTAACATCATTCATGATATGATTTTAAGGCATTAAATTAAATGCATAAGGCCAGCAGTCAGGAGAGTCAGGTCGGGTGTCGGTATGCATAGGGAAAGTCGGTCGTGATCCTTTGATTTTATTACAAAGTTAATCCTTGCTAATTGAAGCTTCTAATGTATTCTTTTCAAGAACATTTTGTTTAAAATATATGCAAGTTTACAACAGCTAGGGTGTGTGTGAAATCGAGAAATTAGTTCATTATCACGTTTACTAAAAGATCCCCTTTATTATCGCATTTATCATACACAAAACACGCTGGTACATCGTATACATATGTCTTGTTTGTTCATTGACACTGAAACCTTTACCTGCTACAGCTTAACCTTTTATGCTTCGACATTTGCTTCAATCCGACTATTTGATAAATACAATTACTGCTTGGGTTGGGTAAATAAATTTTACTGATTTTATTTCACATCCGTAGTTCATTAAAGTTTTTCTTTACCAAACCTTTGGATCTTTGACTTTCAATCAAATTGCTGAGCTGTATTTATTTGGCGAGAAATAACATTATGAGGTTTCGTTGAGTCTGAGAAGGAAATATAAAAGAATGTATACTTCGTAAAAAGCTATCTTTACTGCTGTGGTTCCTCAACCTTCTCAATATCATGGGAAAGAAAACTGTGGTTTGACACGACAGAGATATTTGTGCACAGAAATATGAAGGTTAACTTAGATTGGGATGGGAAAGACCAAGTAAAATCAGGATGCATACTCTAGTAAATTGCATTTTCTACAAATTGTATGAGACAGAACGTTTTAAACTAGGTAAAGTCTTGATTGAAGGCTGTAAAATCTACGATAGTTTATACCCAAATTGGTAAAGCAATCAATAAGTTTCCTCCATCTTCCAAATCAATAAGACAACAGTCAACAGTGACATTAGCTTTGAATTAACTTTATTTTAAATTCAGCATGCTACTATAAATGGCAAAGAATCTTCAAATAATTTATTCATGCACACAATGACAGTAAAAACCAAACATAATTTAAATTCCAGCCAACCCTGTTCCTTCAAAGTAAATTCCTTCAACTTCATTTTTAATTCCAGACAAAAAGATCTATATTTTTATTTCAGAAACTAGAAGACGCTTTGCGAGTAAACTAAGCAAAATCCGGTATTTCCATAGTCCGACCCGGCAAGTCCGACAGTTGAGCCAGCGTTGCATGCAGGTTGATTCATAGTATCATCGCCACAAGGTACTGCCGGTGGCGGCTGCTGGACTGGTTGTTCCTGGCCGTCGAAAGTTACTTGCAGCATAAAGGGCCGGGCTCTAGCTGCAAATGTACAAACATTATAGTAAAGCAAAAAAGTAAATTAATATTTCCGAACAGCCAAACGCCTAAAATATCACATTTTGCAGGTTTTGAGCATAAGTCTACCCTAAATCCACGCCCATATACCGCCCTCGTTAATTATGCCGCACGCCTATCCCTTATATGTTAAAAGGGGTATCTCTTGCATGTTAAATATACTTCAAAACATCTTTTTTTATACATATAACCCGCGGTATCTGGGCGAGGATTTAGGGTACTTAACTGAGCAGGGTCGGGATTACACGCCCAATTCAGAGCTCCTCTTCAACTAAAAATCCAAACGCTACGAACCCATTTTATATTGTATAATTTTTTATAGAAGTCTTACATATAACTTGCATAGGAAATCGATTCCCACAGAATCTGCCTGCTCCATTAATCATAACATAGTCCCTCGTGCACTCATTTCCAGTTATAATTACAGGGTCATTGTTTCCTCCAGAAACTCCACCAGCGTCTCCTGCTTGAGGAGTACTGATCCAAAAGTCGTTCGGTCCCCCACAGGTTCTCCACTATTCAAAAGTTATTAACAAATGGAATTGGAAATTCCCCTTTTTGTCTTATTTAATCTAACTAAAATGTTTACGGCAATGGTCCGAGCCCCTGCTACTGCACGGATGCAGACTGCATAGTTCTCGTTGTTGAGTTGATGAGCCTCAGGACCATTAGGGGAGAATGGTCTATAATCAAACGACCGCACCGTATCTCTGGCATTTGTAAAGAACTGGAGACATCCGGGGGGTGCTAAGAGAGTTTTATGCATTAAGAAGGTGTTTTTTTTATTAAAGGTAGGTTTTTATTCTAGGCAAAATGCAATGGCTAGGCCACACCAGTCTGTGTCATGTCAAGTTCTACCTTCGCTATTTAAGCCAGATATTCCATTTTTTATACCACTCCGAAGCAACCCCGGTTATCTTATTCTACCATTCCGTGCAAACCCCGGTTATCTTATTCTACCATTCCGTGCAAACCCTGTTATCTTATTCTGCCATTCCGTGCAAACCCTGTTATCTTATTCTGCCATTCCGTGCAAACCCTGGTTATCTTATTCTACCACTTCGTGCAAACCCCGGTTATCTTATTCTACCATTCCGTGCAAACCCCGGTTATCTTATTCTACCACTCCCCATTAACCTGCAAACCTATAAACTTTACCATTTTATAATTTCACTAACTTTACGCTTTAACTAATGTATCCGCTGGCTACTTGTGCCATACTAATTCACCAGTACTAATTGATCATATAATCATATAAATGGTCCAACCTCTGTCATTTGAGTTACAGTTGATAAAAGTGACAAGAATATTCCATGTCTGGGCTGTATTTGCGACCAAATTAACGTTGATATTAATAGTGCCACCTACACCTGCACCATAGTCCAAGTACACTGGAATCGGTCAAATATAAAGATTTTGTTACAATTACTAATACATATCATACCAATGCATTCATCAGCACAAGTTACGTTCATTAGGAAAGAAACACGTTTATACGCTTTTTAACAAATATTTCAATAGCTTACTATGCTGGTTCGTTAAGTCCCCGCACAAATTATCAGGTACAACATTGGAGTTTCCATCGATAGTCAACGTGTCGGTTTGACAGTTGCCAGTTCCAGCATCAAAGTCATCAATCGTGAAAGCTGTGAAATCAAGTCGGACTTGGCAAATCCCTGCTGCCCTTGGAATACTGTATGTGCAAACTTGGTTGGCCATAGCTGCTGCTCCTGATGCTTGCGTTAGGATTGTACCACTTGTGTCAACCATTTGAGGAGTTGCAGCACAAGGCAGTACAACTTTGTAAATTCAAATATAAGCAACAGATTAGCCCAAATTAAACATAAGATTTAGCAAATCTACAGAAAATTGCAATTAATTACTCCTGCAACAAGTTCCAAATCCATTTGCACAAGGACCTATATTTGCTCCACCTCTTGCGGTGCAGAAAGCTCTGTAATTGTAAACAAATTAGGTGGAATACATTTCTTCACACCAACTCCTAAGAATATTCGCATGTATGACAAAATATTATTTAATTCAGCCCTGTTCTTTGGCTACTTTTTGTAGGGATAATAATGAAACTGGAAGCATAGCCTAGGCCCCCATCGGTTTTAAGGTCATGTCTTTTTAGCTACAATCCTTTAATGCTCACATACTCCGAGTTTAGAAGCGGAAGTAGGGAAAGCAAAAAGTGAAAGCTCAATGATTTTTCATGTTAGCGAAACAAAACGTAATAAACTAGATTTAAACCTCTGAGCCTGAAAAAATTAACACTAATTAAACCTAAACCTAGACCCTACCCTCCCTGCGAAACATACTTCAGAGAAAACAATATCTCTTTTTAAGGTTTAGTTTAAAATTAAAACTAATCTCAACTAAAGCCCTTCGCCAGCGAACGGGGTTTATTAATCAATATTTTACTTGTAAAATTTAAAAAAAATTTGGTGAGAGTTTTAAAATTAACTTACGCTTTAGTACATACACCAGCCTGGTTCATTGTTCCCATGCAAGGAGATTGGGCCATGTTTATGAAAAATGGCAATACTAGCCAAAAATGAAAGCTCAATCTTAGCGACTTTTCATTCGATAATAATAAAATAAGGATATCCTATTTATTGTCACCAGCTTACGTCTTTCACTTCTCCCATTACTCGTTTCCCCCAAGTCTTCATCTCCCTCGTATGCGTTGGAATGTAGGTAATTTTTACTATAATTTGAATCAGTAGCTTCCACTACCAATCTTCTGCATGAGGTTTTACAACACAAGTAAAATAATACTAAAACATAAAATAAACTGCCTAAGGAAACGCTTGAAAACTTCATGTTTGTTGATGACGATTTTGACCCTACTACTGGACTTTACTCATTTGCAGCCCTGTTATTTATAAAGTTTAGTTTACGCTTAATCAACATGTATTTGAACTATCTGCTGAGTAGCTACACATTGTTGGTAACAATTAGTGGACGTGATAACTTTTTTTAGGTATTTAGAAAGCTATCTGTGGTTAATAGAATCAGGGGACGTCCGAGGCAAGAAAGTCAAGCAGAATGACATGTATGGCATTAATGAATGATATCCTATGGCAGAATTTGACATTCTGCACACTTAAAGCACTGCAGAGTGGTAGGAAAGTAAAGAAATATAGCTGTCCTACAACATAATAATGACCGAACGAGATGATATCATGATAACGATGGTAGGGTCAGTGGATTGGTACAAAACATTAATGAGTTATGTATATATTTGCTTGTATATATTTAATAAATTGACCGAAATGGATCAACTAATCTTAACAAGTCCAATTAGAGTCTACCTAAATAATCCTTTCCATCACTTATGGTCTATGTCGTAGTCGTAGACTGTAATGCTGGGGAGTCGTATCAATTTTAACAATTTAAAATTTAAATATTTAATGAGAACCAGCTCACTAGATCTAGTTCTAATTACTAAGCACACATTTTTGCTCATGTATGAACTTTATGAACTTAACGTTTTCACACTACATTTTAAATGTAATAACCTTTTCCGTTAACATTTATCAACCAGTCATGCATTCTATGAAAGATCCGTTTATAAGCTTTTGGTCAAAGTATAAGTTAGTTATTGTCTGACTAAGATTATATTGTCACACTTGCTATTTTGGGAAGCATTAAAAGTTGATGGACGGTAATTTATTTAATCACAGAAGATTTCTAATTGAGATTGAATAATTAATTAAATTTCAGAGGCAGTAGTAGTAGGTACTTTAAGTTAAGTTATTTCTACGCTAAAACTAAATCATGTTGAAAATAGGTTATAGGAAAATTAAACCTCACTGACTCTGCTAACCGTGTGTTAAGTTCCTACGCTAAACTTTAAATGTCCTAAAACTTTTAAAATGCACGTTAATTCCTTTAGCAATTTTAAGTTATGAAACCCCCCAAATGGATTATCGTTTATGATGCAGACAAAGTATGATATTTTTGCTGGCGATGATATAAATTTGATTAAAGCTTAGCTGACAGCTACTTTCAGATAGATTATCTTTAAAACGCAGGTTGCCAGCGGTCAGAATTAGCGTTTAATGAAGATTTTTACTCTATCAGCATAACGTCTCCACGATATTTCATACTATATTTGCTGGCGTCAGCAAAAGGTTTATGCCAGTGTTTATCGATAATTAGAGTACGAAATGTCAGTTACTAGTTGTAATTTTATAGCCAAATAATGCTGTTTCAAACGTTATTCTACAAAGTTAATTTTAATTTATGGAATCGCTTAGACTCTCAAGGCAGAATCAAACCAAAGAATAAATGCAAAGCCTACAATAGTTTACAAAATTTCAACAGAATACATTTGTTTATTCTTCATCTTAAAAACACAAACCTTTAAGCATCCATATAAATAAAAATTAATGTATAATGCGAGTTACATGAGACTAATCTAGCGACCTTGTGTATAAATTAAACAAAATCCGGTGTTTCCTACATCTGCACCATTCTGAAGTTGACAGGCGAAGCCGGTGGGGCCGATTTGACCACATCCCACGGGTGTAAGCGGCAATACTTGGGAGACCTCTGCTTCGTTAAAATTAACGTTAAGCATGAAGGGCTGGGCCATCGCTGTGAATGTAAAATGTACATTACTTTATCACATCACTAAGGTTTTTACTCCTAAGCAGCTATAACGTAGATACCATCCCATCACAACCTCGGCCGAATATGACCATCTTCAACGTACAAAAATATCATTACAGATTTCACTGACCCCTTTTATACAAGGAAGCAAAACATACATTTCCCTGTCCCCACTTTGGTGACATTTCAGGTATAAAAAAACAGCTATGCATGAATTTAGGGAACAGATTAGACTCTGCCGTGCATATTCCAGCCCAGTTCTTTAGTATCCTTCTTAGTTCATATCCGTGTTGTCGCGATAGAAAACTTGTAAAACTGTAAATGACATGAAAGAATCTTACATGGGACCGATGCAGGGAAGCCATTTCCACAGAATCTATTGACTCCAAAAATCTCAACCCAGTCTAACGGGCAATCGTCTCCGCTCAACGGACCTCCTGCACTTGAACCGCTGATGAAAAACTGATTTTGCAGTGGAGAAACGGCATTTGCAGGACATGGTCTCCACTGCAGGATAACAATAATTTAACATTTGGAAACTCCAGCAATTGCTTCAAGTGTCAAAGATCACTATAATTCCGAATGCTTACCGTTATCATTCTATTAGTATTCAATGAACGGATGCAAACAGCATAGTTTTGGTTGTTGAGTTGATGACCCACATTGTTCGCTGTAGGTCTATAGCCAAAGGACGTAACCATTCTTGTTCCATCAGTAAAGTACTGCAGACACCCGGGTGGGGCTTTTTGTTTACATAGAGAGAGATATCGTTATTTAAAACATTCACATTTATACTGCTTAGTCGGAAATATACTAATAATATCTAATTAAAATTTAAGCAGCCTGGAGGAGACTTGATTAGATGATGTAAAATGATTCTAAAATTCCAACCTAGATCCCCCCTTGAAGTGCATTGGATCATTGTGACCTGAATATTCCATCTCTGTGCCATAGCCGCGGCTAGAAATATTTGTATGCCAATCTCTCTACCATTACCGTAGTCCAGGTACACTGTAATTCATTAGTTAACATTGGAAACACTGTAGGCAAAACTTGTACATCTAGATAAATAAAGGCTGTTTTTTAAGGCAAAGCTGAACATAATATGCATACTGTGCTGTCCTGTAAGATCCCCACAAAGAAGGCCCAGTTCGCCATTAACGTGTCCTGATATTAACATGGAGTCCGTTAGGCAATTCCCACTGCTACCATCAGTATTCATTCCCATGTCGTCAATCGAGAAGGCTGCAAAATCAAGTCTGATTTGACAAACCCCTTTCTGCCTTGGAATCCTGTACTGACAGTTTTGCATGGCCAAAGGATTTGGTTGAGTTAGAAAGCTGCCGTTTATGCTTACGATTTGACGCATTCCATTACAGGCTGTGTTAACTTTTAAATTAAAAAAAATGGAATCAGCATTGCGATTGATTAAAATTGTATGCTGAGAAAAAGTCAGAGGATTTGTTGAATTTTAGTTAAGAAAACGTTAAACAGGCTTTACTCTGGCAGCAAGTTCCTAGCATTCCTTGTCCACAACCTCCTAAATTATTTCCACCTTGTGCCACACAGAATGCTCTGAAAAAATATGTAAGAATTCATTCCAGTAAAATATTAATGAACACTGGCAATCATTTACGCAATACTGGGCCCCACAAGGGGTTTAAAGCGTAGAGGTTCCTAGAAATTGCATGTGAAGTGCACTTTTAACCAAGAATATCATTAATAGATCTAACTAGACTAGAAAGTCTCTTAAAATGTATCAGAATGTCACATTAAATCCGTAAGTCCTCAAGCATAAAGTCAGAAATCCATAAACAAAAATTACTTACGCCCTAACACAAGTGCCCATCTGCCCAGCTTGCATACCAGCTCCCATGCAGACCGCCTGATCCCCGACCCCAAACCCATTCCCATTTAATGCAAATGGAAAAACTGAAAAAGCAGATTGAGTTTTATATCTGATCATTTTAAAATTAAAATGCCTTAAATGCTGAGTACATTTTAAGTTTACTTCTTCGACTACTTCTCGTCTCCAGGCCTTCATCTTCATCGCCATCAAAGGACTCTTCTGAATTAACATACTTTCTACTAACATTTCTTAATTCCCCTTCACTCAATCTTTTACAGGAGATTCTTGAACATAGGGAAAGTAACACCAAAAGGCTAAGTATACTAGTTCGTGAGAATTTTGAAAACTTCGTCATTTTAACTTGCAAACTTGCAAACTTACAATGAATTTAATACTGCAACTGCATTTTGAACCCTTTACACCGCTTGTATTTATAAAGTTTACGATTTCCCTTTGAATTTGTTTAGAGTAGGATGCTAATTCATGGACTTGTTAACAAAATTGAACTTATGCTTGGTGATAGTTTATAAAACCGATTATCTACAGATATGGATCATCCAATTGAAATCAGAGCTAAAGCCTTCTAATTTTAAAGTGGAATCCATGCAAACATCATTGTGAATTCATGATGGCTTAACTTTTTAACACCGAATTTTAAATAACAAGTATCGATATTGTGTTTGGTTGACATTTACAAATTAAATGGGGTTGCATACGGCTCTTGATTTTCATGAAGTAGTCGTCGAAATTCATAGCAGTTTTTAAATTACGACCAGTAGTCACTCAATGAAATCGTCTACTTTTGCTTACAGCATATATGTACCACTTGTCAAGAAACTGCAATGTTAAACAGTTGGCTTGACATGTGTATGTATAGCGTAAAATTAGCAAGAAGATACTAATTACTCGGCTACGAATAACTCGAATGTTCAGTCAGATAAGCAAGTAAACTTAACTGCTTATCATTTACTGCTAACGTTAAAGCAGCAGATTCATGCATGATGGTTATAAACTACGCTATGTAAATAAAGCTAGTAGTAGTTTCTTTCAGAGAAATCTTGACAAACGAACAGTCAATGAAGGCCCGTTACCTTTACACAATTTCCTTGAACTAGGGATGAGCATTGATTTAATGTCAATTGGCAATTATCAAAGATTTTATGGAAATGAGAGACGCTTGGTGCAGAAGTGCTAATGAAAATAAATGAGAACTGAGAATGGGAAAGCGAGAAAGCCACATAGGGAAGTTCAACAGGCCAGACTCTTTTGGAAATGCAGGTCAGTAGATTAGTAGTGTAGTAAAAAGTGAGTGATCGTCTGTAATTCTTACATCTTTACAAGTAATAGCATCAGTAGAAATAACATCCTACTGCTACCAATGACTTCTGTAAAGCCGTAGATTTAGATCATAAATTCCGAATGATGTGATCCGTACTTTTTATCCAATTTACTTGATATTAAGAGGTGTGAACCCCTGTATGCGAATGTAACTTTTTTTAGTCTGTCTGCCGATCAACCACGCTTTATTATCGAACGGTTGAACTTTTTAAGCTTCTGATTAGCCAATCAACCACATAGAAAATAGAAAAGTTACTCTCTGAGAGATTTCGTTTTTAAAAGTAATCAAATCAACCCAATAGACAACTAATCCGTTTTTATACTAATTCATGGATCTTATAAATTGAAACCTGTAGAAATTTCAGGCTTCCTGTCAGCAGACACTCACTCTTTTATCAGCCTAACCTTCTACTTTCTACAGATTGCAAACATGGAAAAGGTCAATAGTCAACCTTTTCGTCGGACTTTAAGAGTCAAGAGGACTTGAAACATTGTAGATAGGAGAGATTAAGTACATTTTTAGATTTATGAATGAGGATACCATCAAATTCTCAACATGAGCACATTAAATAGTATTTGAAAGTACTTTTTACAACTAACTTATCATCAATGATGTAAATGGTATTTCATTTCGCATAAGATTTGAACCAAATCAAACCACGAATAAATAAACCAGACATCTATGATTTCCGAAAGTTTCAAATGTATCATATCAATTTACGCTCTTCTGAACAGAACAACCTCTTCATCCAGAATTGAGCGTGTGCATCTGTCAATAGATTTAGAGCTTTTGTACCCAAACTACGTGCTTTCTTGTTAGTTTCATTTTCGCCAACTTCCATGCAAATTATTAATGAAGGGCTCTCCACTTTTCTCTACAAAAGTCAACGAGCTCAAAAATGACTATGTATGCTTTTTCAAGCAGGAATAGGTAGTTTACGAGAGAATAGTGCTTAAAATAAAAAAATACTGTAACAAGGTTTGTTTGGGTACTCAGGAAGCTGGGGACCTGCTTCCAATCTACTTTTCTACAAGGAATAAAATCCGAGAACCCGACTGAGAGAATGACTTCAATAAAATAAACTATCTAAATCACTAAAATTCTACTCATGAAGTCCCTAGTGGGTTCATAGTTTTTATCGTGAAGCCAGACATACTGTTAGCTAAAAAAAACTATCCATAAAACTTGTTTCAAAACTGGATGGAAGATAGGGCTAGGGCATTCTGCCGAGGTGATGCTTTACTGTTTGTTTTCGTGGACGCACATAAAGTTTACTTCTATTTTAAATCGTGATAATATGAAGAAGAATTTTTTAACGGACGACGTTTGCAAATGCAACCGCATGCAACTGCAACTATAGTAAATGAATAAAATTTAAGCCGAATGCACAGGTTATAAAAACCATTACTTATTTCATTCCAACTGGCAATCTTACTCACGATATTACATTAAAGGAATTTAATTCAAGTTCATCATAAAAGAAACAAATAAATAACATGTAACTTTGATCGAGAGGAAGCCTAAGAACTACGGTGGTTAATTAACTCTAACAACTTCGCCCATATTAGTTCCATAAACAATGCCCATTCCTGACACGGGTAAATAACTCATACAGTTTATTGCCATCATTCCATTTGTGTTCTCTAGCTCCAAATCTCGTACAAGCTTGAGGCAGTTTTCTTCCGGTATTATTTGCAGAATCTAGAAAAAATAACGAAAAGCTCGTATTGTAAACCACTAATGAACTTTCAAAAATAATCTTTTCCAGAGTTATGAATAAGAGTTCGGAGCAATTGATAACTATTTCAGCTCACCTGCCCGATGACCCGTTTAGGATTAGGATTACTCATATTCACCCTTAACGGTCCTCTGCCAGCAAAGCCTACAAGTAAGTAATGACCACTCGGGGCCATTGAAACTGAGACCGTGTTTTGATCAAAGGCATATGAAGTTATGAGATCACCAATTGAGCCTGGCTTAAGGCTGTACAAGCCTAGAGAGCTGTAAAGTCCAGTTGTAGATGGCTGAAGGACAGCAAGGGTTTGACTATCTGCTGAGATATCCAAACAAGAGTCTAGCAAAAGCAACAATAATAAAATTAAGTATATAATCTTAGTAACTTAGCATTTACATACGTATTGAAGTAACACTATATTTTGTAGGTCTTACCTGAGTGCAGGGAGCACTCGTTTACGACAAGGTTTGCATTTCTATCTGCAATATTTGGTACAATGAATTCGCTGAAATCCCATATTTGAATTCTGCTTGATAAAAAGGGGCCGTTGACGTCCAAAGATGTAGTAAAGGATGGAGTTGAAACGCGCCCACGACCTTTAATTCATTAAAAAAAGCAAAAATGTATATCTATTAACGTTTTAAAACAACCAGCTAATTGAATTTGTTTCATTCTGTGTACAAAAAGCTTTAAAACAATCGACTCTTGGGACTGTGTTCACTCACCGACGAGTAACTCCTCCCTAGGGCCACCTTGGCCCCCATCCCCAAACCTCTGCTGAAAATGCAAAGTGATGACCTGCGTACGGGCGGAGTTATCTTCATAATTCTGCCTAGTTGTGCTGTTCCACCGCGATAAGAAACCGATCCTTCGTTGTATCTCATCAAATCTCAGATCCTCGTTTAAAACCCGTTCAATCCGTGACTCTACGACGTCTCTGTTGAGTATTTCTGCAGCTGCTGCGTCCACTGCGAGATTTATCACACGACGTGATGAATGACCATCATGAAAGTAGTCTCTCCTCAGAAGAATTCTTTCGTTCCTAATTCTCTGACTTCTTCCTCCGCTACTTCCTTGAATACGACTGTCCGGTGCATGAGTAATGGTTCTCCGATTAAAATTCTTCTCTATAGTATGAAGGACCGTGCGAAGGTTAGCCCTAACTTGACCCTGAAGTAGATTTCTAGCGTCGAAGTTTAAAACTAAACGATGTCCATTACGAGCGCGGAGCGTTACGTTATTTTCGCCGTACGTTATTTCACAGTCATAGTTTAATTCAGTCCCATAGTCAATTCCAAATACTGATACCTCGTTAGGCTCATTGTTGCTTGCTCTAGTGAGTTCAAAAACGTGTGCAGGAAGATACACAACATTAGCTTGCTCTCGAACCGTTCTGACCTCGTTGGTGGCCACGCCCCTTCCATACACCGGAATCATCTCCCCGTTTATCCGTACATAGTATATTCGACTTAGTCCTGCAATTACTAAGTTCCTCCGTCTAAAAACCCGTCCTCGTTGATGTAGCGTGCTCGCAGAAGGAACAAGTACTCTTCCTCGAGCATCGTCCGCGTCAATAAGTCTATAGTTTCTCAGCCTTCTTCCATTCATATAGCCTGGCCATAGTTCAAGCGATGTAGGATCATCGCTGTAAAATCGAAGCGAAGGTGGTACCAGCATCAAGCTGAGATTTGAGGGTTCAGCTCTCGTAACACTAGACTGAACTGCGTCTTGTGATCGTAGATTCCGCAAAGCTGCCAGACTTCCTGAAGCTAAACTGGTTAATGTTGCTCTAATTGACGATTGCAATCTACGCGTTTGCTCCTGAAAATAAAAAATGTATTATTTGGTTTGAACTTTGGATTTACAAAATAAATCAAATCTAAAGCTGAATTGCGGTTCCCATTACCTGTAATACTTCCAAATGTTCTCGTATCTGCTGAAGCTCCAGTATATGTTGGTCCTCAATATTACTCAAAGGAGCATCCCTCCTTGCTTGGGTGCATAGATGTTGCATTTGCAATATATTTTGAGCTAGCGCTTCTATGGAAGTAAACCGGGGTACTTGAGTTCCAGAGGGGCCAGGGGTTGGAGCCTCATTTGAAGATGATGATGAAGAAGGTCTCGGGATATTTACCAAGCTTTCTGTTTGACCTGAAGGTAAGTTAGAAATCCGACTCGTTGCCTGAGCTTGTCGTTGAGAATTTATAAGGTTTCGACCAGGCCACTGACTACTTAGTCGGCTGAAAAAGTCACTAACGGGTATTTGGCTCAACAAAACTTGACCTGCCGGCTGCTGACTTTGCGTAGAGGCTTCCCTTGAGGTTCCAGGCATAAGCATGTCGAGACTACTGGAAGATGTCGATGGAGTTGAAGTCGAAGGCTCGGTCAACCCCTCATTACTATTGCCACTTCCCTCGCTCTCAACATCACCAGGATCTTGATCTGGGCCATCTCCTTCAATAGCTTGACCCACTCTTGTCCTCAGAAACGTCTGATAATGCTGTACGAGATCTTCATAATGACTAACCAGCTGCCTGTAGCTCTCTTGAAATCTGTCTTGCCTCTCTGTCAGTACCTTTTAGCATACATAAACATAAGTATCCTAACGAAATAGAGGAAAAGTTCGTGAAATATATCACTAGTTCTAAAAGTTAATTTACTTCAGCGACTTCGTCTTCGTCAAAGTCGTCATCGTCATCACTAGGCAATCTAGCGCTTTGTCTACTAAGCATCTCCGGTGGATGAGGATAATTAGTGATCCCAGTTATTAAATTCCTTCCGGAAACGTCAAATTTAACTAATCTGCAGACACGAACGACACATAAGTTCCCGTATGTAAACAATACATCGCAATTTATTTAATTCAATTCAATATTAAAAATGTCCTGAATATCATACCTAACTTTCTCCTTAGAGCTTTCAGTACTGCATCGCTTTGCGACCTGACTTTTCCTCCAATCCCAAAAAATCACCTCGTTAAAAGTTCCAATAGCTAATAGCCTTACAAAAGGATGAAACGACAAGGAGGCAATCACTGTCCCAGTGTCCGTAGTTAAAAGTTCACTTCCACCCTGCAAAACAACATAAAAATTACTCTTAGCAATGTTATACGCTCCAATAAGTGACGAATAAGCATACAAACTGACAGCTTTAGTAATTTAAATCTACGCCTTGAGCTTGGCATACTTTAACATCCAGCAGATCATTACTGAACTTCACTTTAACCTTTTGACTATCATTTCTCTTCACTGAAGTTTCTGCATCTTACAAAACTATTACTTAAATTATAACATACACACCTTTAAATCCCAAACACGAACATGTCCAGCTAAACATCCACTGGCCAGAATATCGCTTTGAGTCGGATGAAACACGACGCACCAAGGGGTTCGAGGATGCCCTTTAAATAATTAAAACATATGTCAAATAAATTCACTCACACAGGTAGATAAAGTTCATTTCATTCCTCTTCACAATATCATAATTTGTCATAAAAAAAACCCCCACAGCATCTCCTACAAATCTCAATCAAATCATCAACTTCTGTATACAATTAAAATTAATAAGCAATCATCTACCTTTTGGAGGTTTCTATCCTGGTCTAACCAAACCACCCTCTTTCCACGTCACAGTT